>JAAAKG020132930.1:0-14342 GCA_010014905.2 Druon quercuslanigerum
AGTTTCTCTACTTATCGACAATTTAATAGACAGAGACCTCTGTCGTAACATCAAACACTGGTATTAGGCCTCTAAAATTATTCTATCTATTTACAATTTTATAGTTTAAAAATTAATAATTTCATCTCTAATACTTTCAAGTTTGAACAAAATTCAATTATCGATTCCAGAAATGACAATAACTCAAAACATTATATGGCTGTATAAACAAAGAAAAAATAAACCAAAACTTCCTTTGGCAAAAGTGTATTCACATTTTTGTTTTTGAGTTATGAAATAATTAATCTAGACCAATCTACTTTCCTACTTTCTGCACTTGTTGTAGAATATACCGAAAGTAACTTCGGAGTATCTAAAGCATATGTATGCATTCTAGAAGATAATTGGAGTTTCATTAAATTTTATAGTCCATGTTATTCAAATAAAAGCTCAGTAACTAAAAAACAGTGCATTCAGTATCTTGCTTAGTATAATTGAAATTAGGCACTCCATTGTCACGGTTGTTTTATGTACAATACAGTCCACTCTCTCAACGTACTGACTTGATCGGACTAAAGGGGAGTACTTTATTCGAACATGTCACTAATACCAGAGGTGACCATGAATTTTTTTATCACAATTTTTACGCTGAGACAACGAAACTAGCATCGGAGGTTCGAATACACTACCTTTTTTCCTCAACCACAAGATCAGGATTTTGGAAGATTTTGTGATTGCTTCATCATCTGCACCCACAAAGCATTCTTGTTCTTCAAAGTCAGGCAAACCAGCAAGTTTGCTCTTAATTCCAATATCGACAAACCT
This sequence comes from Druon quercuslanigerum, assembly GCA_010014905.2. NCBI lineage: Eukaryota > Metazoa > Arthropoda > Insecta > Hymenoptera > Cynipidae > Druon > Druon quercuslanigerum. The sequence continues at coordinate 805 of JAAAKG020132930.1, forward strand.
AGGTTTGTTGCTTTTGCTCAGTACCACACTTCTTGTTCCATTGTCAGGAATTCAAGGAGAAAACATCAGATTAATGCTAGGAGTTAGTCAAATTTAAGCAGCTTTACTTGCATTGTATTATGCGACAGCAATGTCTTATATTTTCAACAGCTATTCTTCTTTTACTGTACACTTGACGAAACCGCGTTCAGGCTCAACAGCAACTACCATATTTGCCTTAGCTTTGGTCTACATAACGTCCTCAACTGGAAAGAACTATCAGATTTGAGCGTTAATTGATCCCTCATCAGAAATCTCTATCACCTCTGACGCCTTCGGGAAAAGCTCTTACTTTTCGCCAAGAATGTATCTATTCTACATTGGGGCGTGCATATGAGGCATTCCTTAGGCGGAAAATCAGTCATTGTGACTTCAGGTATCAATCCATTCACCAGCGTGAAGATTAACACTCTCATCGCTCGACAAACCATCACCTTTCGATGAGCCGCCCCTACCCTTAATTCTGAACAGTCTCACCAAGGAGGCTTAGTTATGGCTGATGATTTCTCTGTATTCTGTTCCCGGCTTAGAACATGGCAGGCGGAAATTTTATATAGTGCACCAGTATCAGTTTCGTCATCTTCATTCGACGAGACGGGTGAAATGTTCGGGGATGACATTTACTTATATATATATATATATATATATATATATATGTGTCTGTTTATTAGGTTACGGAATTATTTACTATTTCACGGTTTAAGGATCTTAGATTTGTCAGATTATCTTCGCCTACTCTAATTGAGTTATAATTTATTATTGTTTCAAAGAAATTATTTTTGTTGATATTAGTTAGTAGTTGTTTTCATGCTTCTAAAGAGTTTTTATTACAATAAGAATATTTTTTGAGATACTTAATAATAATATACTTACTTATTTGTTCACGTGCTAGTATCGTTTAATTCCGAGAAATGACCGCTTGCCTTTCATTAATTAAAAAGAGGGCTTATCATACGATTTAAAGAATGTGCCGTCCCTTGAGTCTGATTTTGTGCATCTTTAAATATATTTATACTTTATGGGAGAAAGAATTTTTATAATATAAGAAGAAACTTTTGCAAATTTGTTGCTCTGTGAGAAAAATCACTAATTCTCTGAATTAAAAAAATAGATTTATCACGTTTTATTCGTTTACTCCTTATATATCTGACTTGAAAAAGTTTTAGACAATAATTATCGTGTTTTATGTTAGATCATGGGGTTTCGGCAAAGAAATGTAATTTCACTTGGAACAGGGAATTTTTTTCATGGAACGGGATTTTTTACAGAATGGACATAGAACAAAAGAAATTTAAAAAAATCCCTCTTTCAAGTCAGAATTCGTGACAATTTAAGAGTTTCCTATTCTAAATTCTAAATAAAGAAAGTACTTTATTCAGTTTTTAGAGTAGACGTAGTAGTACTTGGTTAAAAGTTAAACTCGTTTGTTAAAAATTAGTTTTTTTTGGTTGAATTCTTATGATTTTATTTTCAAATTTATCTCTGGTTAAAAATGTAACTACTTTAATAAAAATAAATTTATTTATTTTTGGTGAAAATTCAACTATTTGGTTTAAAATTTATATTTTGCATTTAAAAACTTAATTATTTGTTTGAAAGTTGATGTGATTTGTCGAAAGTTCGTCTTTTTTGTAGAGAATTAATCTTTATGGTTCAAAATTTATCTATTCCAGGTAAAGATTTATCATTTTTGTTGAAAATTCGTCAGTTTCGTTAAAAATTAATTTCTTTAACTGACAATTTAACCATTCCATTTTTTGATGATTATTGATGTTTGCTAGTTTAAAATTTAACAATTTGGATGAAAATTTTATCTTTTTTGTTCTCTTATAACCTTGATCTTTCTTATCATGCTGTTATTGGGGCTGGGTCATCGTAAACGTGATATCATAATATCGATTGAGACTATGCAGGAGAGAGAAATTAGGGATAGGGCTTCCGTTTCCTCTTGCTGTAAGGAAGGATAGATGTAGTACATGAGTCAAGTCAGGTTTTGATTTAAGGAGAGTATGTAAAATTTTATCGGTTTTTGAAGACTTTCAAACCCTTAACAGGGACAGTGTGTAATGAATATTTAAGGATTTATTGTTTTAACTAATAATCCAGGCAATCTGCATTTCTTCAAAAGTTAAAGTACAGCCTCGATTTTACGTTCAGAATGTGTTTGAATACTGGTGTTGAACATAACCTCGCGTTATCCACTCGTGATTCTTCCGGCGAGATTGTTTAAATAATTCAAATATATATGAAAAATCGTTTTTTCACTCTGGCTCGACTGGATATTATTAGGAAGAATCGGTATTTCACAAATTTTTAACTCTTAAAAATCCTCGTCGAATGAGACGTCGCGCGTTAAAATTGGCAAATTCACTAATTAGTTATTAACAAAAAATCATTAAAAAACGCTATTTTTTCAATAATTTTTTTTGGTATCGTGCTAAATAAATAAAACATGTTAAATTATTGCAAACTGTCTGCTGTCATGATACAAATATCCATGATTTTTTTCAATCCAACATTTTTGACAGGTTATGAATAATCGGTTTTTGACACAAAAAAAAACGTTTAGATAACAAATGTTATAAAAACATGACAAAACGTCGCAAAAGTTTCTGCAACATATCATTCAATTTCTTTAGGCTTGCACTATCAAAGTACTCGATTAAAAGTCGTCATTTCTATTTATTTTTTATTGAAAAATGCATTTGTTTACTCCACAATTTTATGCGTGCGTCTAAAACTCAATAACTTCCTCGAATTTCTTTCTAGCGATTTGTAACACTTACCTTTGTATTGCTGCCTCTTTTCTCTACAATTAAAAAAATGGGCTCGCTAGCTCCATTAGGAGCCAAGTTACCTTTTTTTTTAATTTACAGTTAAAGAGTGAAGCTTTATTATCCACTACCTGAAAATGCGAATATTACTTGAGCGTCATCGCGCGCTCTGGAAACTGAAAAACTCGCTTCAAATTCGCCGCGCTAAAATTATTCATGTTTATTCCGGAACTATTCATCCAATTTTAATAATTTTTTTTAATGTGGCAAAGCGTGTAAAAATATTAGCAATGGACATGCTCCTGCATCGATTGTACATTTACTTAATTTTTTGGACGACGCTGTAAATTTTTCATCAACTTACATTTAACTTATGGAAAATTGTTAATAGCAGGGAACCTTTAAAATAAATGTTGTGCAGTAAAACATAAACGATTCTTAAAAAAATATAACACTTCATTGATTGTGGCTTTATGCGAATAATGTCGCATTGTGCCGACAAAGGAATTACAAAAAAAAAATTCAAATAAAAAATTCTTATTTTATATTTATGAGCCTTGACGGCTTTTCTGATAAGTACTGTAAATAATGATAAAAATTTAAATTTTATTGAACGTAAGTTGGTTACAATAAAATGTTAATAAAAAACTTTTTTCAGAATGAGTAGTTGTAATGTTTTGTTTCAACACTTCTATTATATGGTGAAAATTATTATTTCAAAGGTTCCCTGCTATTAATAAATTGTTATAAGTTAAATATAAGTTGATGAAAAATTTACAGCTTCGTCCAAAATATTAATTAAATGTATAATCGATTTCAGAGCGCGCGATGACGCTCTCCCCCCACCATCATCCAGTGCGCCGAGTTCGAGTTCGTACATCGGACTTCCGATGATTTAAAGGTAAACTCAAGTTACATTCGCATTTTCAAGTAGTGGATAATAAAGCTTGACTCGTTACCTGTAAATTAAAAAAAGTCCAGTTTCTCCATGTTTATGATTTAAGGCGTCACAATTTTTTCAAAAGAAAAAAGGTAACTTGGCTCCTAATGGAGCTAGCGAGCCCATTTTTTTTAATTGTAGAGAAAAGAGGCAGCAATACAAAGATAAGTGTTACAAATCGCTAGAAAGAAATTCGAGGAAGTTATTGAGTTTCAGACGCACGCATAAAATTGTGGAGTGAACAAATGCATTTTACAATAAACAATAAAAAGAAATGGCGACTTTTAATCAAGTATTTTGATAGTGCAAGCCTAAAGAAAGTAAATGATATGTTGCAGAAACTTGTACGACGTTTTTTCATTTCTGTATAACATTTGTTATCTAACCGTTTTTTTTTTTGTTGTCAAAAACCGATTATTCATAACCTGTCAAAAATGGTGGATCAAAAAAAATCATAGATATTTGAATCACCACAGCGGACAGTTCGCAATAATTTAACATGTTTTATTTATTTAGCACGATACAAAAAAAATTATTGAAAAATAGCGCTTTTGAATGGTTTGTTGTTAATAACTAATTATTGAATTTGCCCATTTTAACGCACGACTTCTCATTCGACGAGGATTTTTACGAGTTAAAAATGGGTCTAATACCAATTCTTCCTAATGATATCCAGTCGAGCCAGAGTGAAAAAATGATTTTTCAGATAAATTTGAGTTATTTCAACAATTTTGCCGGAAGAATCACGGGTGGATAACGCTAGGTTTTGTTCAGCACCAGTATTTAAACATATTTTGAACGTGAAATCCAGGATGTACTTTAGTCGAAAAAATACATCAGGCTAAAGCCAGATAGACTGGAATATAAATATAGAAGCCCATCTATAAATCGGATTTTTTTCCGTGTTGGAAATGAGGGCGCGGTGATGTAGAAATCACAGAACTCAGCCGTGTTCTTAATTTGCACAGCGTTCTGTGAAATATCCAGTGTCCTAATTTGTTTTTAACGGACTCTTATTACGCAAATTTTAAAGCTTCCCGTTGCTAAAATTACTGTCCCATTGAAGAATTCTTCCTGCATTATATTTAATTCTCATAGAAAAAGTTCTGTAGAATTTAAAATAACGTAGGTCTGTAATTATAACGGATTTTTTCTCATATCCACCACATCGGAACTAATTCTGTAATTCCTCAAGTACAAATTTTTTTCCGTGTACCGGCCAATAATGATATGATGCATTGCCTACTGATATCTTCAGATCATACGATTAGATCTTCAAGGGTCAAAGATAAGAGAAAAATAAAAGCCCTGTCGGATGATGCTGAAGCGTTATTGGCAAAAACTTAACTTTCCTTAAATAAGTTCCTTGAAAAAAACAACAAAATAAAAAAAAAGTAAAAGGTAATTAAAAAAGCAAAAAAAAACTTTATTTAACAACTGCCGTTCATTATGTACGCTAATAAAACATTAGGACCAAAAGCAGTTCAACTTTTCAGGAACACTCGTGACATTTTATGGAATAAATTATTCACATAATCGGATGTTGTCAAGATGCAATTCCCAATAAATACATAATTTGATAACACTATAACTAAACACCTATCACACCTTTGATTAATACATGTAATGACCTTGGTTTTTTTAGCTCACTCCGCAAAAAAAATTATCATTGAAAAATGGTCAGACTGTGACTTTGTTTATAAATATTGTGTGAACAATCAATCATTTTTCCTAATTATAAAAATGTCACAAGAAGGAATAATTAGCAAGATATTTATTGTTGATTCCGCAAAGAAAATTAATAATTTTTATAGACAAATGATCAAACTGGGTTTTTCTAAATAAATATTGTTTAAATAATGAACAGTTTTTGTTGATTGGACAAACAAGGCAACAAGGAACCATTGGTAAGACATTTCGAGCTTACTCAATAAAAAATAAGCCTATTCATGCAAAAGTGACCAAAATGTACATTTCTTTATGAAAATTGTGTGAATAATTAACTTTTCTTAACCGGTGACAAAGTATAATAGCCAAGAGTCATTGGAAATACATTTTTAGTTTATTTCACAAGGAAAATGGAGCCTATTCTTGGAAAAATGGTCAAAATGTTCATTTAATTACAAAAAATGGTTTAAAAAAATATTTTTTATGAATTGCAACAAAATTACAGCTAGGAGTCATGAACGATACATCTTTAGTGCATTTCGCAAGAAAAAATGTCCCCTATTCATGAAGTCATATTAAAAAGTGAATTTGTTTGTAAATATTATTTAAATAATTACCAGTTGTTGTTCATTTGAAAAAAATTACAACAAGGACTCATTGGAATATATTTCTCTCATATTCTATATAAAAACTGTGAATTTCTAACAACAAATAATTGCGAATCGCAAAAAATGGCTTTTGTTCATTAATTTGTTTAAAACATTATAAACATTTTTTTCTCACTTTATCCTACTGAAATCTATTGCTAGATAGTAATGACACTGACCGAGGCTCTTCTTCAGTCAATTCGCAGATCTTACAAAAAAAGGTAGTTCTGGAAAGTTGGGGTAAAAATATTGTTTATTTTGTTGTTGAACAAAAAAATTTTGGTTCAGCTCAATCGAAATTCTCGCACCGACTCGATATACCCGAAAGCCTTACGGTCATTTAAAAAAACAAACGTCCAACTCCATTAAAAATTGAGTTGTAGACAGACTATTTATTGTCCACAAAAAGTGCTTTTGGCTACACTTTGGGCGCGCTAAAAAAAGTCATAGGAGCCCGAAAAGTTTTCTCAAGATGGCTACAGACGATACAAAGCCGTTTAAAATTTTCCAGCTATGGATATAGGAGCGTGGTCCTGAAACTGTTCTTGAAACCGGCGAACGAAAATATCAAACGCGAATGGTTAAACGTAGTGTTCACAGATGAGTCATGGTTCTGTACATGGGTTCTTACACCACGTGCGTAGTCCGCACACGGCCTTCAAATTGTCCAACGCAGCGCTATGCATCCATGCAAGGTGCATGTGTGGCGTTGCTTCTGAAAGGTGCGTTTAGGCGTAATGCACATGTTCACTAGAAACCTGAACGCCGAAAGTATGGTTACAGTCTACCAGACAGATTTGATAAAGTCTACAGACAAATGCTATGAGCAAGGAATTAGAGAATGGACACTTCAGGAAGACAACGACGCAAAACACCGCAGCCGCCTCTGCAGCCAGTGGCAAGAGGAAAACTAGGATCACTACCTTGAACTGGCCCTCACAATCCTCAGATGCAAAATGCGTGTCTTCAAAATCAAACAGCTGACTCGACACCTGCGTGGCATTTGGAATCCTTACCCTGCACTATGGCTGAAACAGTGGAGGAACGTATGCCCCGACGCTGCCAAGTTATAATCGACATTCATGGGAATTAAGCACCATATTAGGTAAACGCATAACAGTTTCAAACAAACAGACCATTTTTCTTCTGTATGTCTCTTGTGGAAGCGCATTCCTTGAACAGTCGACAATGTTAATAAAAATTTTAAAGTTACCCCTCTCCCGCCCCCAAGGGGTAGGGTGTGATATTTTTATGTATCAAGGGTAATTATTGTCCCTATATATATATATATATATTATCATAGGACCAAGAGTCGAATGCATCAAGTCACCACAATGATAGGCTGAGCAAGACAGTTTGCGTCAAAACTCAAAACTGCTAATCATTATGAAGCATATTGTAGACGGAATACTAGTTCTATCTGAAGCTAATAGAAGTCTAGAGCGAAGCAATTCTGTCCAAACCAGAGGTACTCTAACTATTGTGGAGAGGTTTTTACGATGTTCAGCATCAACTAGAAGAGGACTCAAAGAACCAACAGCATCTGGCCCGCATTTTCACCTCATATCTAAATTCGGAACAGCCTATTCTTGAGTAATTAGTGAAAGGTTGCACAGTACTCCTGCTAAAGCTGGGTAACTATGATGACCTGAAGAATCACGGGCCAATAAATTGTCTAAACATACTAAATAAGATCTAATAATACTAATAATAATCTAATAATCTAATAATAATACTAATAAGATTCTAAATGATAGGATTGTTCGAAAAATCTGACCTGAGTGTCCAAAAATGTACGAACAGCGCGGCATAAGGAAAGGTGGAGCAGGATGTCAGGAGAAGCTTATTTTTAAAAGATGTGTCTGCAAAGGCGCAGTATCCTACCAGCGCGGCCTATCGATGGCCTGGATTGATTACCGGGAAGCTGTTGATTTTACCTCCAATAGACTTATCATCTGTATTTTAGAAAGCTTAAAGATCATTTGGAGTAGTTTCATGGACAAAGGACGAGCTTAGATTCCTTGATATCGGGACAAGAAAGGTTATGCACACAATAAAAAGTATGCACCTTAAGTCTTTTCTTCCGCGAATCCACAGATTATGCCATCAAGGTGTTCGCGGAATACTAAATATAAATACTAAATAATAATACTAAATAATAAAATTACTACTAATCTAACTCTTACACATACGTCCACCCTGACACGCTGGGGACTGCATACTTTTCAAAATCCCCAGCGTGTCCACCCTGTGCATATGTATGTGTTTTTGTATGTAGAACATAAGGGTTGCATACTCAAAACGGATCCAAAATTTACCCTTTGTGAAACGGTTATTCTTAAGTACTTATCTGACTTAGCGATGAATTACAGAAAAAGAAGAATTGTCGGGACTTTGTCACTGTCCTCACACGCTTCCTACAACGTAGCATTAGGATTTTTTTTTAAATCCCTGGATATCCCTGACCAATAAAATTTCATGACTTTTTGTTTAAATTGTTCTTCGATTGATGCGCTTTTCTCACACCAAGCTTCTTTGATGCGTAAAATTAAGTTGATATTAAATTTCTGTACAATTAGTCACAGTTATGTTTTTTCATTTGCGAATTTCTAAACAATTACGTATATAAGTGAAGGGCCGTCCCCTTCCTACACCCTTCCGTGACAAATCGTAATAAAACCATTCGATGCCACCACCTTTCGAGCTGTTACGTAATTCAAGTGCAGTCCTTGTCTAGCTTGATTAAAACTTGCTGTTTTAAATGACAGATAAAAATTCAATTCATTATTCAAAGCAATCGGAAGAAGAAAATATGTATTTAGAAAAAGCATGCAGTATGGTTGGTTTATGAATTCAAAATTCCCGACTTATGTACTTATGGAAGTGGAGAAGAAAGAATCAATCACACAAAGTAAATAAAATTTTAGGTGTTCGCAACTTTCATTCGATAAATAATCTGAACGATCATAAAGATGTGAGGCTACAGTAGTCTGTGCAAAAAACAATAACTATCCTAAGATATTGTTGATACACAAAAGAAAAGTCTTACTTTTATGATGGTATTCTATTTATTTTTGGCTTAAATTAAGCTGATGTCTAAAATTTTACAATAATTATTTCTTAACAAGAGCCACTAAGGGCCTTCAATTTAAAACATAACACAATTATGGATAACCATTATTCTTTTGTATTAAGAACAAGCCCCACTTGGTCCTCGACCTGAGGCAGCGAGATTTGGGCTCTTAAGAAGAAGGTAATAAAGCTTCCTTTAGCCCACAAGCTCTATCTTTTAGGCCTCTCATCAGCTATAGCTAACTGCTAAGAATTGCGACGTCACAACTGAATAGAGCGAGCCGAGCGAGCCGTGCGTGACGCGTCGTATAGTCGTCGTACCCATTATTATTATAATTATTATTATTGTTATAAAATGTTGTCACAGGCTTAAGATAGTTCCTGCACAACATGTCGACGGGGTTTTTGGTTTAGAGTTAGATTTTTATATTTTTAGAATAGTTTGCACGGGGCTGTCCCGGTATATATCATCAGTCACGGACGCATTTTTACAATGCAATCAAGTGATCTGATGAGTGTAGTATGCCCCCAACATATTGGACAAAACCTGGGTTTTTACCTTATCAATGACGGACTGGGTTGCAGTCAAGTGCACGATGGGGGGACCTACAGCTTCAGGTAGGTTCCGAACCACCAGAACCTCGGTAAAGGTACATAGAAAAATGTCCAGAGGTACCGGCTCAGGGATCGAATCCCGGACCTCTGTGGTGAAGTCCGATCGTCTAACCAACTGAGCCACCGAGGATTCTTTAAGAATTATCTCGTTACTCACTTTGACCGTCAGAGTTTCCCCGCATATTATGCGCAAGAATCTCATGTCAACCGCTTTAATTTTACTCTTTTCTTTTTCTTGATAGGTCCATGTCTCGCTGCCGTATCGTACAGTCGGTACAAATATAGAATTATGTATTGCCATTTTAGCCTTATTTGATATATTTTTTACCTCTGATAAGGGGCCCTTCGTTTATTTGTCTATGTAACTCCTCATCTACATTCCCGTCCCTAGTAAATAAGCTACCAAGGTATACAAATTTCTCAACTTGTTCAATACTCTCATCATTTAATACATTGTTGCATATTGTTTTCTGATTCTTTCCTTCGAACACCATACGTTTTGTTTTATTTGCGTTAATTTTGAGACCCATCCTCTTCATGCTTGCATTAAGTTTATTCAATATTCTTTGCAAGTCTTCGATCGACTTTGCCATCATAATATCGAATTAGTCACTCAAAAGTAGTCTTTCGGAATTTCCCAAAGTTTACTTCTATATATCTTGTCGTAAGCTTTTTCTAGGTCAACAAATGCACAGAAAACTTTTTTTCCTAATCTCAAACTTTTTCTGTAATTTGCCTTCAGCTAAATATTTGATCCGTACATGACCTTCCTGGCATAAACCCACTTTGATCTACTCAAATCTTTTCTCCTGTTATTTTCATTACACTAAGAATAAGTATTTTTGAGTATAGTTTACTTATGGTACTTAATAAGCTGATAGCTCTATAGTTATTGCAGTCGCTTTTATCTCCCGTGCTTTTCTATATTGGTACGATAATCGCTTTTTTCCAATCACCTGGGACATCTCCTATTTCGATACATAAATGTATCAGTTCGCACAGTCTATGTGGGATGTACTCGCCGCTGTGTTTAGGCATTTCAGCGTTAATACTGTCTACCCCGGAAACTTTACCGTTTTTCAAGTTCTTGATTATATCCCTGACCTCAGTGACAGACACTTTCTCAATTGAGTTTCCTAGCTCATTGTGTACTACATCGCTGTTGTGGTGTCCTGTAGCTTCATCTCCGGATTGTCCCCTAAAATGGTCTCTGAAAGCGTCTATAATCCCGCCTTCCTCATATTGCATTTCCCCTTTATTATTTCTCATGTTCACAAATTCTGTACTTTTATTTACCTTCATTGCTTTATAAAGTAGTTTCTTGCTTCCTTCAAAGTCGTTCTGTATTTTCTTCTCTTCTTCTGCTCTAACTTCAACTCTACTATCCTTAATTAATCGCTTGAGTATCCACTTTTCGTGACTGTAATCATTTATACATCTATTTCTTTTCTCATCGCTAAAAATTGCCATTTTCAAAGTTCTCATTCCAACATGCATCGCTAGAAATGCTTCCTACAACCGCGGAACCACACATTTCGATCGCACATCTAACAATGATATCCCGGAGCATAGCCCATGCGTCCTCCATATTTTTATTACGTATAAGCGCCTCCCAAGTTTGCTGATCTATGCTTTCGATTATCTTTCTTATGGAAATCTATTCGCGCATCCGCTTTCCGTAGGTTCTCAATTTTTATTTGTGTTTGTTTTGTTTTCTTGGTTCTCTTTTTCATCCATCCTCGATCTAAATTAATTTTGGAGATCAGAAGTTAATGATCAGTATTGCATTCAGAACCTCTCATAACCTTTGTATCTTTGGATCTTTGGATCCCCAAAATTACCTAGTACTCTTTCTGTATCCTGATTTCGAATGCCCATCCATCCATTCATATATCCTAGCAGAATTATTCTTTCACCATGACCGCAAATATTTGTTGTGTCATTTAGAGTGTCCCAGAAATCGTCTTACCTATCTGTTTCTTAATTGTTTGAGTATAGTTAATTGTGATACGATTTTTGCTCTTTGATACAAATTGAGGGGCTGTTCACTGAGATTCAGGTGACTCTCGAAGTTACGGAAGACGCTGTGGCGGTCAGTACGAATCTCTGGATTCTATTACGTAGTACCTTGGTTAGGCCCAGCTAGTTCTTAGAGCGTCACGAGAACTCCCGCTCCAGCCCGATACAAATAATAATATATTCAATAATTTCTGGGTGTAATATGATTTATAATAGAGACTTTATTTATGTTATACTTAGCACCTTTTTTAAATTCACAAAGTGACTTGATGTAAGCCCACACTCTGGCTACAGATTCTACCTTTCAGTTTATGCAGCAGCTTTATGTTAGTCTACCGCCTAGCGAACAACTTGTTTATAAATCATGCAGTGGCTTGAGGTTAGCCAATATTATCGCTACCGAATACTTTCAAGACTACATTGGATCTAACTTGTAGTTCTATAATTAGTTCGTTTCAAAGATTTCAAGCTAGGCTAGCTCTTAACGGAACTGATCTTTATGTTTCAACTTGAAACAAGCCCACTCTTGGTTTCAAATCAAGAATTTTTTTCTTCTGTGTAGCTTGTTTTTATGCATCTAAACCATTAAATCGATGAGAAAAATGATTTTTGATTAAGCACCCAAATTTATAATTGAAAGGTGAACCTTTAATTACGGTACCTCTGCTTTCCTTCATTTTCAATACTGACAATAGTTTTAAAGTCAGCGATCTCAAAAACTCTAAAAGGAAAGCTTATTGACTAATAAGTTAATATCTGGACTATGGGTAAAGTTTCTGGCTCCTATTCAACTCAAAAACAACATTTTACCTAGTTTCATACAAATATGTGAACATTTTTACATTTGATTTTGATTGGATCCCCTATTTTTAGTTTGTAACTTTTCACGTCAAATTCGATGTCAACGAATTTACAAACTCCGTAATACCAATTTGCACAGGAATATGTAGAAATTTTGGCGACCATGATGAATTTGCCGTTTCGAATTTCTAGCTTTTGACCTCAGATTGGCCATTAGCGTCCTCGGTTTTCGACAACCCTCTGATACCACGTTTTATATAAATAATAAAAAATTTGAAATTTTGACTGACATATTGAAGAAAAAATTTTGAATTTTGTAATTTTTGACGCCTTCTTCGCAAACAGGGACCACAAAAACCTCCTTACACGAAATTTCGTACAAATACGTAGAAATATGGACCTTTCGTCCCTTTTGTGAGATTCTATCCCACTGTGCATAGGCTTGTAGGTTATAAAATGTCTGCCAATGCTCATGGACTGCATTTTCTGCTATCATAGCCACACAGTAAACACAAAGTCTGCTTTTAAGCTCAAGAACGATCATGATTTAAGATGTAAAGGAAAGTAAACCATGTACTATGAAATTCAGCGTAGCATAATAGCCTAGAAATAAGACAATTATGGGGCTAGAATTCAGCCATTAACAAGACTGAAAATGAACTGCAAGTCATAGAATGGGCTGAAATTCAGTCCTTTGATGAAATATTTTTGTATCGCAAATCAGAATATGAACTTAAATTAAGACATAACGACCGAGTTTTAACAGGGGTTTCGGTCTTGGCCTCAATGACCTTGGTAAATCGGTGCAACTCTGCTGAACTTGCCATAGCCACTCTCACGCCTTTCCGCACCCCTTCATGAACGAATGCAACGGTATATACATGGAAAAAATAAGTCTTGGAAAAATTACTAGATTACTGCTAGACTTTTGGACAGGCCATCATTTTCAGAAAGTCTCGTATA
>JAAAKG020132932.1:0-14341 GCA_010014905.2 Druon quercuslanigerum
AAATATATGAAAATCCAACTCTAACCAAAAATGTCTTCGACACGTTGGACTGTAACCATCTTAAGCCTGTGACAACACTTTCATTCATAATAATAATAATAATAATAATAATAATAATAATAATAATAATAATGTTCATTTTTTAGAAAATGAACGTAAGTTTGGTTGATGTTAAAACAGGTTGCGGTAATTTTGAACTAAAAATCTTTTAATTTTCGTTCACTTTGCCCCCCCCCCCCTTTTGGCCGGTTGACGTCCTATTCAGCGAAGATGATCGTAACTGCGTGTGACTGCATTTTTGTAATGAAACCAAGCTAAATGTACTGGCACTAGTCAGTACGGTAGACATCTGGTCTGTCTCTCGCTTGGCCGTTCTAATATTGGAAATTTCAGTACGCCTCCACCACAACCTCTTCTCCAAGCACCGTACCATGTGCGGGACATATGTATAAACATAAGCCAGCCTGCACGCCTGCCTCCTCGGCGCAATGTTTCCCTAAAACGTGACGGCGATCGATCTGCGATTATTCGCCAGCCACGTGGGGACTGGTACAGGCGATTTTTTTATGCAACCACAGCTGCGATTTCAAAATTCTTCGCAAAAATATTTTTCCAGTAAATGTATTCAAGATTGGCGGCAGCGAATCGCTGCAGTCAATGCAAAGTAGGGTTTCCGAGAAAAATGTACCCATATCTTTTGTCTTGGCCCTCAAATATATATGTTACCGTTTGTACCCGAAATCAGTTCAAACGCAAAATTACTACGATAATTCGTCAAAACTAGTTTTAACTAGTCAAAACGCAAAGTAACCAAGTCCTTTTTTAAAACCCAAAGACTTTTTAATTCCATCTTATTTCGTGTTTTAACTAAAAATATCAGTTAAAACTAGATTCACCAAATTGTGATTTTGTAAGAAATAGGTTTACCTGTACTAATTTTGCATATTACCAATTTTAGCGACTGGTAACAGATGAGTGATTGGTCAAATCTCGGGCCCCTTTTCCCAGCCTCCCTATAAAGCACGTTTTAGGGACTGGTCACAAAAGAGTGATTGGTCAATCTTTGCGTTTTTACAAAAAGACTTGGTTACTTCGCGTTTTGACTAGTCAAAACTAGTTTGGACAAAAGATCGTAGTAATTTCGCGTTTTAAATAGTTAAAACTAGTTTTAACTGATTTCTGCTATAAACGGTAACATAAACATTAATATGATGAAAAGACTGAATTAAGTGAAAGTTATATTTTTTACAATTGCGAAATATATTTAACACTGAAAGGTAAACTATGGAGACGGTAATATACAGTATTTATAAAATATTTTAATTATACGAAAATTTAAGTTCCAATCCTTCAAATTTGAATCTAAGCCAAATAAATATTGTTATAAATTTCGAATGATATGTAAAAATACAATTAAAGTTGATATCTAAATAAAAAATAACTATTGCTAATCTGAAAAATACTTTCTTACATTTAAAAGTAGTGTATTTTACTTTACCAGCCTTGATGTCGCGTATCGGGAAACGGCTCTCTTGAATACAGATATGTGTATAAATATTTTTAACTCAATGTATAAACGACTCTTCTTAATCAACCGAGTAATCGGAAATATTCGAACTGAAAACTGGAAAACCCAGGGAAAAAAATCCGGAAATTGACATCTACACCCTGATAAGTTGAATTTTTATACTTTCCGGTAATTGCGCCCCTGAATGGGTCCTTCCATCCAGGCTTCGATCGACTGTCATCTAGAAGCGGATCAATAGGAATTTAATGTTATACCTATACCTCACTCTGCGTAAACGTGGCGTAAACCCTGGAAATATCGGATAGCGTTCGCAGGTGCGCTTACAGTGCAGATGGTCCGTCAGTGTCGGTGAAAGTCGTCGGACGTTAGAGAAAGATCTGTAAGTATATGATGTATAATGCCTATAACATTTATGCACTTATGCATTTATACATATATGTTCAATCAATAAACAATTGTTTACAATACAAAAGCATGCTGCAGTATGCTGAAAAGGAACCCAAAACGATAAATAAGCTCTAATTGATACTTAGTTGGTATTGTAAACCACTTCGACATTTTGTTTAATTAATAAAATCATTTTTACCATCAAGCACACATGTAATTGAACTCTGATGGACATAACTCAATGAAGGTAATTAAATGGCAAAATATTACCGCATTTAAAATAGATATAATGACTTGATAAATATCATTTGCAGGTTATATAGCAAAGTTGTCAATATAAAGGCATATTCGTACGCAAAAACTTTTCATACCAAGTCATCGGTCAATATCCATACATCAATCCTTAACTTATCAGCCCTACTTTACAATCGTTTGGCTTATGAATGATGCTTCATGTTCTTTTCAAGAGCTCTCTAGACGAACCCTTTTGGCACTATACAGGTATCTATTGAACCTCCAGTTTTTTCTGTGCTAAATCTGAATTTGTCAAGTTCCTCTTTTAGACACTTTCCGTTCTCCTCGCTTACCTATTTAAATGTACTATATCAAAATAAATCAAATGTATTGACCATTAATAATCTCCTCTTATAACCCCATAAACATTGCATCACAAAGCCCAACGCTAACCCTCGTCATTCCTTCCTTTCTCAACACTCCTCTTCCCCTTATCTTTTTTCATTCCATTTCGCGCTACTTCCGTTTGCCCGTTACATCCTGCGCGATTACCCCTCACCTCCTCCTGATACTCTTCCTATTAATACACCTGTAAGGTTCGTAAAATAAAAAAATGTATTCTACATTTATATAAAGTAATATAGGAACACAGGGTGGTGATGCCAAAGCGTGGTGGTAGGAGGATGTAGGGTTAGGGGGGGGGGGTCAGAAAGGATTATGAGGGGGATTATGGGAGTAAGTAATAAAGAGGGAGTAAGGGACGAGCGCGAATGATAAAAGTAAGAAATGGGAGACTGGGATATTATGTCGAAGACAGGGAGTATGGAGTATTATTTACCTCGCATTGTACAAGTAAGAGGAATAAAAGAATATGTTGCGAAAGGGCAGAAAGATTAGATCGTGTTTAAGAACAGAAAGAAAGTTTTAAGTATAGAAAAGGTAAGGAAAAGGAGAGTAGAACAGAAAAGAGGAGTATAGGGAAGAAAGGGGGAGTGGGTTGTAAGGGTTAAAACAGTTGAGGAAGAGATGGTGCCGAAGAGAAAGAATCAGAGGAATGTATGGGTAGAGGAATAAAGGGTTAGAGTAGTATATTTATAGGGAACTGGGGATATTTGTAGAGGAAGAGAAGCGGCATGTGGATAGGAAAAAGTATTATGAAGTTTGGGAGATTGCGTAGGGGCAAAAGGGATGAATTAGACATTTTTATTTCAACGCCAGCTGACTTTACTTCGCTGAGTGCTGTGGGGAAAACAATGGCACCAAATACATGAAACTAAAATATATTTTTGTAATATCCTTGTAGTTAATAATAATTGTAGCATTCTGTTATTATTTTAAATAGTTATTGAAAAACAAAAACTATTATTTAAATACACGTATAGTGAAAAAAAAAAATTTTTACGAAGGTATTAACAGAAGAATGAGATAGGCCAGGATTTGGAATGATGAAGATGAAGGGGATTATGAGGGTGTAAACGAGAATGAATCAAAAGATACAAAAATTTAGAGCTTAATTTTTGTGATTATAAGAGAGGATAGGAAGGGAAAACAAAAATGAAGAGGAAGAGGGATGGGATTCTGGGAAAACTTTAAAAGAAGGGAGGCTTATAGCGATGGTGAGGACACTATTGTGAAATATGTGCTAAGGTTTTGGGTGGGAGGAGAGAAAGATTGTGGAGGGGGATAGTAAGACATAATTGTTTTCCAAAATATGTCATTCATCATATACAGTTTTCAATAGGTGATCAGTGTAGTTTTAGAATCATGCCTCTATTCTACTTTAATATGCTTTCTAAAACCTGTAATGATTAGGACTCTTAACCTCTACATGTCACAAAAATTAAAAACGTATAGTAATCGTAGATTCTTAAATCGGTATACGTATGTACCTCTATTAAAAGCCGTGCTTCATGGGGCGCGTGTTATACCGAAGTATTATATCGATTAACTGTTGGTAACAGAAGTGAGGCAGAGGAAAGCTTGTCGGGTGGGTGGCGTGGCTTTGGCTTTTCCTACATTATTAATCTCTCTTCTCTGCCTGCCCCCTTCCTCCTCTCACTTTTTCTCACCCTCTCTCTATCTCTCCTTCCCTCTCCGTATGCTGTCTGATGAACCTGCCATATATGCGTCTGCAGAGTCAGTCAGGTGTTGCAGGCAGCTTCCGTGCTTCAAAGAGACTCAAGGGTACCTAGTCCAGACGCCAACCCCATTTCCGTCAGGTCGACGAGGTCTATTCGATTCTTTTGTGATTCTTATGTAAAATGATTTCCAAATACTAAAACTGTGAATCAGATCTCTAAATATGCCGTTCTCGAGATATTCGCAATTAATAATTTTTCTGTAAACGTTACATTAAAAATTTGACTTTTTTCTCTTCTTTTAAGGCAAACTCATGAGAAATAATAGCTGTTTCGGCATTTTTTCACCCCGGTGAATATTTATTCCACAAAATCAATTAACGCTTAAAATAAGTGACAACAAATACTTCTATCAATATCCAAAAAAGGTAACACTCTTTTCAAAGTGCCAACTGAATTACACATTTTTCTTCTGAAGTAATAATTTGCAACATATCAGAGCTTTTGTTATAAGTAATGTTATCGCGTTACAACAAATAGCTATTTTTCATTAGGTGAATTTGCGTTAGATAAAAAAATCCTGTAAAAAACCAAACTTACCTACTTGATAAATGCAAGTATTTCTGAAACGATCAATAAATTGTTTAAATTTATGCAAATTAGGTTGATGTTTAGTTTGTCTACTTTGAATTGACGTAACTCATTCTGAAAAACACATGTTTTAAATACACTCAACTTCCAGTTAAGTCAAAACATTTGAAATGAAAACAGTTCAGTTACGTCAAATTCTCCTTAATCCCACTAATGTCTATTAGGGTGGAGAAGGTGAACGAGTGCACTTTATACGTGTGCCGTGTGTATCTGTATTTATGCTGCTAAGTGTCACATGTTGCTAAGTGGAGGGGATGTAAAATGTGAAATAACTGGGCGGTGCGTTTTGATATATCTGATCGTTGACATAACTGAGCTTTGGCTCAACTGGGAGTTGAGTGTATATGGATCTGTACAATTGTTTAAATTTTGAGCGATCATCTCTGCTTTTGCGTCAGGTAGAAAAACGGAAAAAAAATCTGAAAATTTTCGAAAATTACTACGAATTCATTCGTACCAATTAATTTAACGTTCTTTTAATCGTTAAAGAGTTTTTAGTCATCCATCTCAAAAAAATATATAATATATTTTAATATAGTATATTCTGCAACGAATAGAAAAATAATAAATTAATTGGTTTGCTTGAATTCGTAGTAATTTGCATTTATACAGGTCTATAATACTATTTAACTTTTGCAATTTTTGGCCATGCAATTATTTTAAAACAATGTCAAAGAATAATTATACCTATTTTGACATCTTTATCTATTTTTCAGAAAGAATTACATCAATTCAAAGTGAGCAAATTAAATAATGATCCCAATTTCAGATATTCTTGCATTTATCAAATAGGTAAGTATAGTTTCTTGCAGGAATTTTTTCTCTATCATTAATTCGCTTGATAAAGAATTACTACTATTATAGCAAATTAATAACTTTATAGAGAAACGTGTTCAATTAAAAATCTGTATTTCAGCTGGCACTCTCAGAAGAGTATCACTTTTTTAATTCATACAATGCTTTTTTGCTTATTGCTAAAAACATTTCTTGCCGCATATTTCAAGCGTTAATTGATTCTGTGCAATAAACATTCGTCGGAGCGAAAAAATGCCGAAACACCTATTATTTCTCATGAGCTTGTCTAACAACAGACATTTTTTTCCAATTTTAAATGTTTAAATGAACGTTGATAACAAAATAATTAATTGCAATTATCTCGAGAATCGCACGTTTTCCAGAGATCTGCCACACACACACACACACACACACACAGATTTTGATTCTGGAGATCATTTTACATAAAAATCAAAAGAAAAATCAAATAGACCTCGTCGATCCGAAGAAAAAGGGGTTGGCATCTAGACTAACTAGAAGAGCCTTATTCGAACCCTGTACAGTGGCTTGACTACCTGCCCAGAACACCAGCGGTCATAGCTACACCGCATTGCACCGCATTGCATTCCTCATACGTGTATTCGTATCCATGCGATAGAAAGGCATGTAGGTAAAGGCAAAATCCACGGGACACAATGTTGTATACATGACACAACGTCCTTCATAAACACATTTTAGCATAACTTAATTTTTAAAAATAAAAGTTACATTTAAGAACATTTGTTAATTATTAAGTATTAAATTTTCATATCAATAAGAAGGTGTTGATTTTATGTGAAAACTATCTATACATTTTTTATGGGACACGTATTTTGTTTGTAAATCGTAAAAAATAACATTAAAAATAAACAAATTAAGTTTTTGAAGAAACCACACAAATTGGAATAACATGTAAATTAACATAATTGTTTTTTTCAGAATGCCCACTTTTTTTAATTACAAAAACAAGACAATGAAAACACATATGGTTTAATGAATTGTAATGATATAAATTTATTGAAATAATACATTTTCAGATTATGTGATAGTTAAAATTAGTGCAAAATAAGGAACAAATATAAGAGTAATTATGAAAAATAATATGTACATTATTTTGTAATATCTGAATAATCAGTCCCAGACCGAATTACAGAAATAAATACACCCAACCCTCGGTTTAGTTCCAATGTCGGGGGTCGCCTGCAAATAGTCTTGTATTTAAATTGGGGGAATCGAAACTAAAACAGACATGGCCGCCTGAAACGTTTCCAATTGGAATATATAATGTTGCGCAATATATTGATCTGAGTACTCGCGCACTTTGGCCCTTTCGAGACGATATTCGCAACCGCTATCTCCCTACGCCCCTGAGAAACTGCTACGGCCAGCAGTTCTAGGAATTACTTAACTGCGAGGCACTAAAACGCGTTTCTGGTGTATAATATTCATTTCATATAATGGAGTTGAAATTGATGTAGAAAAGTTCGTTTGGGGAAGAGGTATTGCGAAAAAGTTAACAAGGGTTGCGTTGGTAAGGGGTAAGATGTGCTTAGAGTTAGTAGGGGCGGTAAGTAAAGGCTATGTCAATAGGGGTTGGATAGGGGTACGCAGATTATTGAGGAAAAGGAAAAGTGGGATAAGGTTGAAAGAGTGTGGTGGAAGAATGTAGCAAAACGTATGAGTAACATAGCCTTCAATACCCTTCTTGATGGGTGCTTAAAGTCGGTTTACGCACAGATATTTCTATATTAATGATGAATAATCTTCTCTGGCAACCAGCGCATAAAAAGGTCTCAACTCCAAAAGTTTAATTAAGAAATGCAAATTACCCTTAATTAAACAATTTGAATGACAAGGACTCATTCAAGGTGTCAAATACTGATTGCATCTCATTTGAAAACTCGAATAAATGAGACTTTCCGGGAAATAAGGGGAAAATAGAGCAGGAAGAATAATTCCAAATTATCAATGGTCATAAGGAAAGCTATCTGCAGGGACGCTTTGAGCAACACCGTTTTCACAAGTGGAAGAAAGAAAAGGAGGTCTCGATGGGAAAATGAAAAACGGACAAGGAAGAAGGGTGAAATAGTTTATATGGGCATGTGGAACGCAGAAAGATGTGGAAGGGTGGAAAAGAAAGACTAAGCAAAACAGGCTAAGGGTAGAGAAACTTTGAAGTCTTGAGCGTTTTTTAGTTGGAAATAGGGAATGCGAGCCAAGCATACAAAAACCGTCAGCTGCATCCCTTCGCACGATATTCGCCAATAATCGGTTCCCCGGAAGCCTACCATTCTTTTGCGATTAACTATCCCGTAACTCGTCAAGCTCAACTCGAGCTTCATCCGGTTGCGAATACAATGTCTACACTTTTTTGGAAGCATTAAACATTTTTAAAAACTGACTGCTTTAATTTTGGGTTTGTAAATTCAGACTTATAGAAATTAAAATGAGATTTTAAATTATATAATTATCTTTTCTATCCTCCAAATTTTCTTTCTAATCGAGCTCAAATCTGGTTACTTTTTTATTTTATCTTTTTTTTCAAATAAGAAATGCTTCCAAGTTTACAGATAGCCAAAAATGTTTAATTCCTGTTAGTTTTTTTTTTACTTTCGTTTAAGTGCTTTCAGATATTTTGAAAAGACAGGATTGTCTAAATTCCTACATAAGTATAAGATTTGCATTTAAATTTCCTCTTTTCTTTTCAAATATTTACTCTCAAGAATCAATTATTTTTCAGCTCATTTTGAGCCTAAAAAAGGATACCATTAAGAATTAGACCAACTTCATTTCATATTAAATTTAGTAAACACGCAGAAATATTAAAAAAAAATAAAATCTTTTTAAATTTCTGATTTTGAAAGTCATAGGAGCTTAAATTATATTACAAACTGCAATAAAAAATACTGAAGTTTTGAATTTGTAAGAAATGTTCAGAGAAATAATGGGTTATTTATTCCTCCTGATAACTTAGCGTTAGCCCAATTAATACCGGTAACGAAACATAGACTATTCTTCGTAGAATCAATCGAAAAGATGTTTAAAGTGAATAAATCTTAAATGAAAATTTTCTATATTGAAATAAATCCATATCAATTATGGAACTCTAATAATAAGAGGTCGGAAGTCACACGTGCCTAGCATACGTTTAACACGTGCGACTTCCGGACCCTCTATAATTGCCAGTCTAATGTCCTCTTCATCTTTAATTAGCTATCTTACTATCTCTCTAGTCATAACTACGTTTTAATTGCATAGAAATATTCTGCAGTTTAAATTATCATTTATCACGAACTTAATAAACTTCTTCCCAAACAACTCATTTCTGATTCCTTTTTTTATTCTTTTTAGTTTTCAAATCAATTTTCAATTTAGGTATCTGAGATTTTAATTAATTATTTTTTCAAATTTGCTGAGATTACGTATAATTTAAAATCAATATTGGGACCTGGAAAAGGGCTTATTTGTACCGTAATTTTGGTATAAAAAGCGGAATTTTCTCGGTACCTATTATTGAATAAGATAATTTCCTTTCTTGATGTAAATATTATAATATATAAACCGTTCTATAGATCCCTCTAAATGCAAGCATCTTAAAAAAAAGAATTTTCAAATAGATTTATATTCATATTTCGTACGTGATTACTGTTTCTATGAAAAAAAAACACTTACCAACCAATATATTCGAAATAGAACCGATGACATAAAAATCCCTCTGATAAAATTTCTCACTTTTTCCTTTAAAAAATTCTCCTACTTATAAGAATGAACTACAACACAAATTCGCGATTCATTTTCAAGGAGAAAGTTAAAATGTTTCAAAATTGAATTCCGAAAAAATGTAATTTGAATACTACCATTGTTTATTTATACTTCCTGAGCAGATAGAAACCCGCAAAAAGATAAAATCACTGGAGATTAAATTTTGATTAACATAAAAAGTATCTTTTACATTTGGGAGGCAATGCGCCAATAAAATTTAGAAGGGTTGACATTCGAAAATTAAGCTCGAGAACGACGCGCAAACGAATGTAGAGCTCACACGAGTGGCACGAGTATCGGCGGACGACTGAATATCTCGCTGAAAACAGAACTGATAGGAAACCGTAGAGGCGTCAAGGGGAGAGCCCCCCCCCCAGCCCCACACATGCACACTCGCTCTATAGTCCTTTCGGGTGCCAGGTGATAAGAAATAAAAAATTATAATTGATAAAATGTCTGATTACATTAATAATGATTCTACGAAACCATAAATATTACATAATTTATGTACGACAATCTGACATGGTTTTATTACCAGATCAAGATTCGCGGTAACCAATTGTCGCCAATTTACAAAAAAGCCACCAAGAATCCTTATCTGGAATAATCATGCATTTTGGACCTTTTGGGGGTTGTCGGCACAATTTTCAACCGATTTCAATTAAACTTGACAGCTGCAGTTGTCAAATTTGATTGACTGACCAACCACTAAAAAATAAGTTCAGGCATGATTTTATGTCATTACCTCAGAAATTGTGAGATAAAACAAAAACGCTGCGAAGTGTTATGGGTATATTCACTATCGATTTAATTATTTGTACTTATTTCATGAACACTTTGCCGCGAATAATTACATCAAATACAATACTGTTATATCCCAAATATAAAAATTAACTCCTCTTCTAAACGATGTAAATAAGTTTGTTTGAAAATTTAAAAACGATATTGGTAGGTTATGGTGGGTCATGGAAGGTTCTTTAACACTTGGGCAATCGATGTGTCTCGAAGACGCGAAAAAATATATGTTTTCTATTACTGTTGTATTCCCAAGATTAAAAAACTTTTCCTGCTATTAACAACATTAAGAATATATTTTTTAAATTTATACACTGGTATTGCTAAATCAAAAGAGGTTATGGAAGGTTTGTCAATAGGTCATTCGACGTGTCTCGAAGACGCAAACAAACATGCCAGATACTGTACTATAATATTCCTAATATGCACAACTTTTTTCTTATATAATCAGAATAGACCAATCTTAACAAAAAATCAGCAGCAATTAACAGATGCCTGAAGAATGTTCGATATCTTGAATAGTTTTTAAATTTTTACGCATTTAGTGTAAAAATAAAATTTAGAGATCACAAAAATGCCAAAATATCCAAAAATATTGAACATACCGAACATTTTTGAAATATCTATCAAGAAAATGATACTATAGACTTCTATTTAACGTTTTGTGTAAATCGGTTGGATGTATTAGGTTAGAGAGGGCAGGATAGGTGAAAAATTCCAAATTTATTTAAATCAAATATAAAGCAATATGTTTTGGACGTGTATTATAGAAAAATACGATTTCCTAATAATTTAAATTTTAGTTAATCATATTTTTTTAATCGATTTATTCATTTGCGCTTACCTCTACATTTCCAGCATTTTTTACTCAAGAGAATTAAATTAATATGGAAAAAATGTTTATAATAAAACATATGAAAACACTTATTTATACACTTCCAAACAGGACTTTTTACTTAAATTTTAAAAGCTATATTAGAGATTTTTTACATCGCAGATGTTTTTTAGGGATTTAATAGTCTCGCTGGTTTCAAACGTTTTTAAGGTTATTCTAATCATTGAACTTAGCGGGATTGAATGTTAAGCAAAATTATTGTAATAAAAAATTTCTGGGTATGGGAGATTGATTGTACAATATAAATTCCGCCAAGTTGTATAGAGAAAACCACCCTGCAGTAGATAGGAAAAATTCAACAGAATTTAACTGCATCAGTTCCTAAAAATGAAGAAAGATTTTTATTTTAAAATAAAGCTTTCATATACTCATAGCGCACTGCGCGCTCGGTCTTTATATACACCCCACATGTGTGCGCAAGCCTTTTAAAAAGAAAGGTCCAAGCATCGACAACTGTTATTTGGTTATTTTGAATTCTTTTTTGTTAAAGCTTCTTTGGCTTTAACGAACACATTCTCATTACGTATCTCGTGCTTCGTACATTATGTTCAACTCTATCAGTATGTGTTCAACTATATCAGTACAAATCTTCTTTTTAATGGTTAATTTAATATTAGTTTCTCATTTTGCATTAAATTTTATTCTTAGCCATACTGAAAAATGTATATGCGTTAGTCTTGAAAAAACGTATTTTTACTTATTATTATCATTAAAAAGATTATTCTTATCATTAAAAATGATAAGATCTTATAAGGTCTTATTCTTATCATTAAAAAAATGGGCATTCTATTAAAATATAAATTATTATTAAACATTTTACTGCAACTTGTGTCGTTTTGCCATAAATCTAATTTATTTATATTAAATGTAGATGCAATTTAGCCGAAAAATGTTGGTAAATAAAATGTTCTTGTAGTTAATAACAAACTTGTACATCGTTTTTCCACAAATTTTTTAACAAATTTTTAATCTAATTTTTTTACGATAGAAAGAAAATCTAATGTTAATTTTAGTTCGCACCTTGTGCCCTTTTTCGAAACTTTAATTTTTTATTTTTAATGTTATTTTTTACGACTAAAAACAAAAACTATGCATCCTATCGAAAAGTGATTAATGAGAAATTTTTAGATTTTTTCAGGTCGCGCAATTTTAGTTAATCCACTGTTTTCGTATCTTGCATATATTGGCCGTAAAATGGAATTTTTTAGTTTTCGCTATTTTTTGTATGATCAAAATTTGAATTTTCAACTATTCGACAAAATTCAACAATTTATCATGATAATCTTGTCGGGCTTCAAAAAATAAATGTTTTTCTTCTCTTGACTTTTTTTCATATCATTCGTTGTTTGGCTTGATGTGTTCATTTTGGTTTTTGTTTTTTTGGATTTTGAATATGATATAACTCTGATAATTTTTATTTTATCGAAAAAAGTCATTAGGATAAATTGTTAGTGTTTTCAAATGCTATAAATAGTAGTACGTGGAATTTTTAAATTTTAAAAAAATAGTCTCAAATATTTTGAAAATGTGCTCATTTTTTGAATTTTCATTCAAAATAGCTGGTTTACGAACTTGTTCTGTCTTTTTAGGCCTTAAAAAAGTGTGTGAAAGCAGAACCCAAACTGATCCATCCTTCGAAAGTTATCGCGTCTGCAGAATACAGAATACAGACTACAGACAACAGACTACAGACTACAGACTACAGACTACAGACTACAGACTACAGACTACAGACTACAGAC
The DNA here is from genome assembly GCA_010014905.2 of Druon quercuslanigerum. Lineage (NCBI taxonomy): Eukaryota > Metazoa > Arthropoda > Insecta > Hymenoptera > Cynipidae > Druon > Druon quercuslanigerum. The sequence continues at coordinate 12,886 of JAAAKG020132932.1, forward strand.
TACAGACAGACAGACACCTTCGTAAAAATCATTTTTTCTGACTCAAGAGTTCTCAAATGTGGAGCTTTGATGAAAACCGACAAAGTGAAATTTTACATAAAACCAATACCTTCTCATTTAGATGAGATTTTAAAAATATGACGAAACTAGTCAATTAACTGTATTGAACATTTTTATTACACCAGATTTTATTTTATGACACACGATTATCAATAGATAATCGTTTCTGGCATCGTTCCTGGGATGACGGAATATTAAATTATGGATATAATTATAATTTATTATTATACTGACAATTAAAATCAGTGTATTTTGTAAATAATAGTTGAAACTACAGGCATTTTACAAAAATCATAAAACCTTAACATTTTGAAATTTGTTTGAATCTCTGATATTCGACGAGATTGTTATAATTGGTACGGGATTTTTATTCTTAACTATTTAACCTGGATTATGATTTTAGAAAAGTGAAATATTTTTAAATACCTTAGCCCTGCAGATCATATTTTTTCTGAGTGACTCACGAGGTGAATCTTTAACAGAACTAAAATTTATGGGTTTTTTATAACTACAAATTTATGCTATTTTTTGCTTTATTATGACAGTCGCAGAGTTAAAGATTTTGACAAGCGAAATTTTATGCAGTTTTTAGATTTTCTACTGCTGGTTATTATCTATCGTTGGGAAATGCGAGGAAGAATGTATTTTCAAATAAAAAGCTCTCAAATATTTATAAACCAAAAGGAAAATTGATTCGTATCAATAAATATTGTTCATTGAATTTTAAACTCTGATTTTAATGTATAAGCACAAGCCACAAAAATTTTCCGTTGACGTACGCAAAGTATGAATAATCAAGAGGCGACATTTTTTTCTCACGTTAAAAATTATTTTTTTGATTTCAAACATTAATTAATTATAGTATTTCAATAAAACTGCATCAAAAAATTATAATATTCTTGCTGAAATGTTATATTAAAAAATACAATGAACAGTTTTGACCAGCTTTCCAGTTAATTAGGATTATCTACTGAAAATCATTATAAGGTAGTGTAGGTTGCTTGTAGGATGGTCTTCCCTCATTTTTAATGTCGCTTTTTAAAATGTATTAAAAAATTTCGTTTGCGCACTTTATACATTTTTTTATTGTATGATTTATTATGAAAATTTGTTTCCAAATTACTTGGCCAACTTTGATTTCATAAATATTCATATGGATGTATGTGCTTCGCAGATTTTTTACATCGCAGATGTTTTTTAGGGATTTAATAGTCTCGCTGGTTTCAAACGCTTTTAAGGTTATTCTAATCATTTGAAAGTAGAGCATTCAAAATTTCAAATTTCTAAATTTCTGTTTAAATTTGTGTAGCTTTTCAAATTAAATAATGAAAAAAATAATTCAGTACTTTGGATTGGTAGATTTAATTAGTAGATTGAAGATCAAGATTGTAAATAA
>JAAAKG020132933.1:0-14341 GCA_010014905.2 Druon quercuslanigerum
GGTGGCTTTGTCATAGGCCTTTCGGTTTGATTCTAGAGGAATCAGAACCGAACCGAATATATATATATATATATATATATATATATGGATTTTAACTTTTTTAGTTCGTTAGTTTTTTTAATTTTTGAGTGAATTTTTTAGCAGATATACCTTAAGATATCCTTCGATTCATAGAGGAACAGGAATTGATAATAAAAATTTTGAAAATTTTTTATTAATGTTTTTGCGATGCGCGGCGTGAATCGGACTTTTGTAACTTTCAGCGTTTCGTTTATCGAGCGAATTTTAAGGAAGCAAAAACTTCTCGTGATAAAAATGCGGAGAAAACTATGATAAAGTTTTTTGAAAAGGTTTAGATCAAAATAATTAATAGTTTATGAGTAGTGATGATTTTAATTAATGTCAGCGCTACAGTTTTTGAGTACTGTTTTTGAGTGTAAGTCGATAAACGCCCATGAATTATGTTGGGATTTTATTGTATTTTTCCGGTTTATTTAGATAAGAAATTCTAATGTAAGAAATTCTAATGCTACCTAAAGTTTACACCTGCATTCGGCTTAACTTGTAAGTCACCTTAAACATTCGCATCGTAAACAAACCTATGCTAAAGTTCATTGCACTTTTTTTAAATCCATTTCCGAGTTCATTTAAAAATAAAAACAGATCAGTTAATCCTTACCCACTGGACAGTTCACATCTGAGTGTAAAGATTATATTGAATTTAGTTTGAATATTTTTTGCTAAATAAAAGTGTTTTATTAAAAAAATGGCGATTTTTAATTTTACAAAATCTTTTTTTACTGAATACTTGAGTCGATAACGAACAACAAAGCGAGCGATGATTCTGTTCTTTCTTCTCATGAAGATTAAATTTTATAGTTTCTTTTGTACAATTTCGTCGAAAAATAAATCAAATTTATGAGTGTTTTTATAAATTACTTCCGTTAAATTGTTGTTTACTAAAAGATTTAATTATTATCGTATTAAAATCAAAAACTCTCTAGCGAGCGAACGCGCCGCGGCAGTAAGCCCCAGAGTCTATAGTACATTCAAAAACTCCAGCGCTGACATTAACTAAAATTATCACTACTCCTAAACTATTAATTATTTTAATCTAAAACTTTTTAAAAAACTTTATCATAGTTTTCTCCGAATTTTTGTCACGAGAAGTCTTTGCTTGTTCAAAATCCGCTCGATAAACGAAACGCTGGAATTTACAAAAGTCCGATTCACGCCTAACATCAGAAAAAAAATATTTAAAATTTTTCCAAATTTTCATTTTTAATTCCTGTTCCTCTATAAATCGAAGAATACCCTAAGGTACAGCTGCTGAAAATTTCATTTTATATGAAAAAATTTTATATGCCCTTATTGCATCCGGATTATTATAGAACGATACCCTAAGGCATATCTGCTAAAACTTTCATTCAAAAATTCCAAAAACTGACGAACAGAGCACGAGTTTAAGTGAAAACTTTTTGTCTTAAGAAAAAAGGTGCGCAATCAAATATCACATCCATATATATATATGTCTTTTAAAAATTAAAATTCGAAAATTTTCTCGAAAGCCACCAGGGAACTTTATTTTTACACGAGAAAATTTTATGCACCCTTATTGTATCTGGATTTTTTGACGAAAAAAAACATTTTACTAAAATAAGCATTTTTCTATTAAAATACATGTAAAAATTGAAGCCTTGACAAATGTTTCTCGAAAAACTGTCCATTTTTCTACAATATTTTCTTTTAAATTTTTGATGTGCAGGCTTGCAAATAAAAATTTTTTTCACAAAAAACCGTTTACTGTACATTTGGTGCGGGGTTCTTTGCATTGTTTAAAAAAAATAAAAACTCAAATAGGCCAGATAGAAATTTCAATCATGGAATAATTCCCGACCTATTTTCATTATTTCGAGAATTGTCTTGAACTTTGTAAAAATTAGAAAAAATTAGAATCTTAAATATGAATCTTGAACCTAAGCAGTTCAAAATAATTAATTTACAAATTGTTTAAAATGATTTTTAAATTCAATCATTACAATATAACTAGAGGTTGAGAGTAAATCTTTTTAGATTGAAGCATCTACTATTAAATTTTTGTGTTGAAAATTCTTCTGTTTTTTAATTAAATTTTTTTGAAATTCAACAGTTTTGTTACAAAGCCTTTTTGGCTTAAAAATTCAACAACTTGATCAATTTTTTTTCCTTTTGTAACTAAAAAATTTATTTTAGTTAAAAATTCAACTTTTTTGTTGTACATTTGTATTTTTGGTTTACAAATTCACATCTTTTTGTTGAAAATTGAACTATCGAATTAAAAATCTATGTTTTAAGACAAGAGTTCGTACTTTTGTAGAAAAATAATTCTCTTGGTTGCAAGTGTTTGAATTTTTTTTTAAATTCGTCTTTATTGGTTAAATGTTAAATTCAACTTTTACGATTAAAAAGAAAAAATCTTGTCCGTTGAAATATCAAGTATTACATTTTTAGTTGAAAAGTAATCTTTTTAAATAAAGAATCCAATGCATCATTCGAATGTTGAAAAATTATTAATTTTAGTTGAAAAGAAATCTGTTTTGTAGAAAATTTATCCATTTGGTTTGAAAATTAAACTGTTTTGTAGAAAATTCGTTACGGATCATTTAACGTGGATTTTTAAACTTTTTCTTTGCACGTTGAGTTTTTTTTTTAAAGTAGAAAATTCAAAAAGTTACATCTATCTTTTTTTTGCTGAAAATTTTTTTAGAGATAGGTGATTGCAAGTTCTAAAAGTTACGCTATACGAAAATTTCTAATTATAATTTTGTATAGGAGTAAAAAAATAAAAAATATTTTTTTTACTTGTTCGTGTTTTTTATGTTGAAAGCTTTAAAATAATAATTTGTAACTTATTCATAACGTTTCTACATAAAAAATACTACAACTTTTTTATTTTAATTTTATTTTTACAGATTTTAAGGCTTGGAAGTCTTCTTTTGCTCTTTCTTTGTTTTGTAATTAATGCTTCTTTAGTAGATTTTGTAGAAGTTTTCGCAGTAGATTTGGTAGTTTTTGCAAAAAAAATTGACATTTTTTGCCTTCTTTTTTCTGTTTTTTTAACTTCAACGAGTTGAGTTTGTGCTGCTCGAGATACAAACAGTTTACCTTCGTTATTTTCTTTCGTCTTCCAAACATGAAATTTTTTAATTCCTGCTGTTTCCTTTATTTTTTTCTATTCTGATAGCTTTTTCCTCTGAATTTTTTAACTTCTGCTTTAGGCAAATAAATTAAATTTATTTCAATCGCGTATTTTTGAACTACTACTACAAAGTCGGATGCATTTTTTATTGTTTGACCAACAGATTTTTGAAGATAAAAATTAAAACTTCTCGATAATTTAAGGAGCACAAATATAATTTTTAAAGATTGTGATTCTTTTGTGTTTTTTGTGTGATAATATTGTGTTTAAAATTTTTCATTTCATGTATTTCAAAACGACTTTTAAAGTGAATAGCTGCGCCATTGAAAATTTGAGTTTCATCAATTACAATAAAGTTTATTAACGTTTTTCTGCTTTTAGTAATTTTTTTGAATCGAAAAGAAGTTAAAAAGTTTAGGCAAAAAAAGCAATTGGAATAGAAAAATAAAAGAACAATTAGGAATTCAGAAAAGTCACGTTTGGAAGACTACGCAAGAAAACAACGAAATTAAACTATTTGTATCTCGAACAGCACAAACACCACTAGTTGAAGTTTAAGAAACAGAAAAAAGGATGGCAAAAGAAAGACTTTAAAACCTTGAAATCTGCGAAAATAAAATTGAAATAAAAATTTTGTAGTATTTTTTATGTAAAAACGTTATAAATAAGTTAAAAATTATTATTTCAGAGCTTTCCGCATAAAAAACACGAACAAATGAAAAAAAAAGATTTTTTACTCCTATATAAATTAAAAGTAGAGATTCTCGTACGGAGTAACTTTCACATCTTGTAATCAGCTAACTCTGAAAATTTTTTTATTAAAAAAACGATTAGAGAGAATTAAAAAAATACGTGTTAGCTTATTTTTCATACCTAACAAAATATTTCAAGTTGTGTTTTGTCATGTTTTGTTCAAAATTCGTCTTTTTAAGTACAATTAAACTATTTTTGTTGAAAGTAGACCTACTTTTTTATTTCCTAAAAAACAGTAGATTTTATTAAACACCCTCCCCCGAATATTCTTACGTAATTTTCGGATGAACCCTAAATAAATTCGCGAAAAACATTACATAAGATTAGGGGGGGGGGCGATCAACTTTACGGACCTTAAGCAAGGGTAGTACGATTCAGAAAAATTTTCAGATAGATTATGCCAATTTTTTGTTTTAATCGAATCTTTTCTTTTAAATTAAAAATTAATTGCGACCAAACCGCAAACGCGAAAATATCTCAGCAATTAAATCCCAACAACGGCGTCCTTTTCTAACGGATGTCTACATATAGAAATAAAACCATAAAATTTATTTTTGACCTGCGTGTTTCTGTGTCGTTTTATAAGCAAGAGAGTTCAAACAACAAGGTAAGGGTAAAACTTTAAAAGGTCGGAAAATATTATAGAAAAGTGACTATAAGGTTAAAATAATTAACTTTTATCAAAGAAAATGGGAATTTTAAACAAAATAGTTAACTTTTTAACTAGAGTTATAAGTTTTCGATTAAAAAATTATTCCAAGGCAAAAAGTGCAACCTTTCATATTTTCGCCAAGAAGCAATTTAATTGTCAATTAAAAATAGTTTAATTAAATACAATAATATGAACGTTACAAGTTGCGTTACAAGTTTGTTAAAAATAGTTAAATTGTTAAGCGAAAAATTCATTTTTAACTAAACTAAGGAATCTTCAACCAAAAAATAAATTTTGTACCCAATAGTTGAATTTGCAGCCAAAAATATTCAGTGTCTAAAAGCAGATAAATTTTCGACAAAAAAATGAACGTAAAATTTTCAGTTAAAAAAATTATTTTTTAAATTAAAAAATAATAAATTCTAATCGAAGAAATGAATTTTCATCCAAAAATATTACTTTGCTACCAAAAAATATTAATTTTTAACAAAATACACGAATTTTCATCCAAAAGGTGAATTAGTCACAAGAAAATAAAAATAAAATAAAATTAATATTCTGGTCAATTTTAAACTAAACATTGATTAGTTCAATAATTTTCAATAACAAAATTAATTTCCAATAAAAAACGAATTTTTAACAAAATAGGTAAATTTTTAAACTAAGAAATTAATTGTTAACTATAATAATGAATCTTCGACCCAAGAAAATGAGTTTTTAGCACAATAGATGAATTTTCAACCAAACAGATAAATTTGTAATTGATGTATATATGATGTATATATTATAATATTATATTATATGATATAAATTCTCAACTAAAAGGAATAATTTTCTGACAAAAAATATTAATTTTATGCAAATACATACTTTTTCAAAAAAATTTTGAATTTCTGAAAGAACTTTCAACCTAATAATTTAATTTTAAATCAGGGAAATAAATTTTGAAGCAAAATGTGAATTAGTGACTAAGAACATTCTTATTATGGCACGAAAGACAAATTTTTAAAATCTCTTGAAAATGCCTCAGAACACTTGGAAATACCCTAAAATTTTAAAAATCTTTTAAAATATTGTAAAATGTCTTAACATTTTGTAGGGGCTTGAAAATTCTTGAAAACCTTTTAAAATACCCTTCGAATCCCTTGAAAAAAACTTAAGTCTTTGAAATGTATACAAAATGTTTAAAAACATTTACAGATTTTTAAAAACCTTTGAAATCCTTCAATTCATGTGAATAAATTACTCAAAATCCATCAAAATATATAATCCGTTGAAGCCCGTGAAATTACATGAAATCAGATTTCCCTTTGTTTATCTTGAAATATTTGAAGCCCTATGAAATCTTTGAGATCCAGGAAAGTGTATTAAAATACCTTATTGGAAGTCTTAAATATTCCTCAGAATTACTAAAATCTTCGAAAATCTTAAAAAAAACTCTTAACAATACTTTGAAATATTTGTAAAACTTGGAAATTCTCTGGAATCCCTTGAAGCCATTTTGAATATTCTAAAGTCTTATGAATCCTATGAAATCCTTTTAAATCTTTCAAAAATTTAAGGGAATTCTTCAAACATTGAAATTAACCGAAATATTTGAGATTATTTTTAAGTCTTGGAAATCCTACGAAATACCTTTATTTTAGTGAAATGGTTTTCAGTTTATAGAAACATTATAAAATGTTTACCATTTTTTCATATCCATTGAAACCCGTCAAAAATTAATTCAAATTCTTGAAATCATATTAAATCCCTTAACTAACTCTTGTGCAATCCCTTGGGCTGTCGTAAAATCTTCAAAATCTTTTAAATTTCCTTAAAACATTTTTAAGCTTTGACAATATCTTAAAATAAATAAAATCGTTGAAAATTGTATGAATTCCCTTAAAACCGGATAAAAACCTTTTAAATCACTTACAATAATTTTTTTTTATGAATTACACTCTAAGTCCCACATTTAACAGTTTCTAATTGGGATGCATAATATTGCGCAATACTCTCGATTAAGTACTCGCGCACTGCGGCTATTTTGAAGCATTTCGAGGCGAGAGTCGCCACCGTCTCTCGCCCTGAAATCTTAGAAACTGAGAGGGCCAGCAGTTCTATTAATTAAAAAACCCGACCGGCTTCTATGGGACCTGGAATGTAATTAATTGAAAAGGAGATGATAAGAAACTTATCGCGCGCATAGTGCACAAAACATGATTGATAGTATAAAATTGTTAGAAATCCGTCAATTTAGTTAGTCACATCTCTCCATCTCTGGTGTTCAATTTTCTCTAAAACATATTTGCCGAGGAGAGATAAAACTTTATTTATGGAGGAAGTCCAGGCTAAGTGAATAGCCCGTGCATATTGAATACGTTCTTGTTTTGCTGAAGTGATAATAAGTTGCGCCATGGCTCTTTTTCAGCGGTAGTGCACTTAAGCTTGTTGTTTTTCGATTTGAGAGGAAAAATACTTTTTAATACAAAATACAAATTTTAAATAATAATTTTTAGAATTATTTATTTTTATGTTTTTAACAATATTATTTTCCTGAGACTCTTAGGAAAATTCAAAAAGATTTAAAGACATTTCAGACATGTCAAATAAAAGTTTCAATAAAAAAGTTAATCTTTAGCTAATTAGTTAAATTTGCAAACAAAAGAGATGCATTCTCAACGAAAAATGTAATAGAGAAACACTTTTCTTCTCCCACTTTCCATTCACAGTATGTATTCCCCTCCCCTACTTACCCGTACTACACTACTTTCTCTTCCCTCACTTCCCCAATATCCCTAGCTTTCATTTGCACTTAAATCCTCTCCTATCATTTCCTCTACTTCCACACAAAACAATTTTAATCAAATCCCCCTCACTTCCCCTAATTTCTCTCCTCTCACTTTACCTCACTTCCCTAAATTTCTCGTGTTTCCCTGTCCCTAAAATCCCCTCACTTTCCGTTATTACACTCTCATGACTTTTCAGAAGTACCCTCCCTTCATTTATCTTAATCCCTGTTCAATTACTTCTCCTTTGCAAATTTCCTCTAATTCACCTGTCTTCAATTTCCCTCCTTTCCCTTCTGTCATTTCCGCTCACTTCCCCTTATTTACTGTTGATTTCCCCAACCCACATTTCGCTCCCGCCCCTCTCCCCTTGCTTCTTCTACCACCCTTCTCCTCATTTTCACTACTTTTCCTCTCCTCCAGTTCCTCTAACTCCCCCTACTTTCCTTCTCTCATTTCCTCTACTTCCCCTTGCCTATTTTCTCTTACTTGTTCTACTTCCCGTTGCTTATTGCTCATTAGATCCTTTTAGCCCTTAGATCGCCATCCCTTATTTTCCCTCCCTTATCCAACTTTATCACTCCCTATTTCTCCCTACTTTCCTTGCTTGGAAAAAAGTACGGCCGGTCGGACACTTGACCGAAAATATAAGGGTTTCGACCCGAGGCTACAAAACCATAAAAAGATAAAAATTCTACAAAAAAATACGAAATTTCAAACCTAAAAAAAATGTTTAACAAAATTGTTGAATTTTCAACCAAAAAAGATTTTTTAATCAAGATAGAAAAAATTTAAGCCAAATTATAATTCTAAGAAAATACAAATTTTTAATGCAAAATAAATTTTGTTTATTTGTTTTAAGCGAGGCTTTAAGTTTATAAAAAAATTATTTTCTTAGGTTTCTCAAGAATTTTCGAAAAGGTTTTTAAATATTCTAGATATGCAGAAAATTTATCTAAAAACTTTCTAATAGTTTTTTACCTTCAAGGATCCTAGAAAATTTTAGGAAAATTTGTAGTCAGTTTGAACAAGATTTAAGATTATTTGTCGCTTGGATTTTTAAAATAAATTTAATTAATCTTCCGTATTAGTGTTTGAAATATTCGGAAATGTTTTATAAAATTTTCAAATCTTTTCAAGAATTCTCTTAATATTCATTTTTCAAAATAAAGGCTCAATTGAAATATTCGCAGGGATCTTAGAAAAATGTTTGCATTATCTTGAAATTTTTTCAAATTTCAAATTGTTTTTAAAATTTCGTAAAAACTTCAAAATATTCTTTAAATTATCCACATTTTTTCTAAAATGTCGAAGAAATGCTTTGAAATTAAAAAAATTGTTCTAAAATCTTTCAGATTTTTTTCTCACAATTTTCGAAATCTTTTGGAATGTTTTGAAATCTTTTCAAATATTCTCGTAAAATAAATTTAAGTAAACGCAAAAATCATTAAAAATTTTCCTAGAAATCTTAAGAAAAGTTTCTTACTCTACATTTTGCTTTAAATCTGTTGAAATCTTTTCAAGCTTTAAATTACTTTTATATCTTTTCAAAACTTCTCAATATTTTCTTAACTTTTTAGAATTTTTTCTACAATTTTTTAATCTTGCTAAACCAAAAAGTTGTCTTTGGAATTTTCTACATTCTTTTCTGAAATTGTAGGAAATAATTAAAAATGTCCTAACATGTTTTTAAATATTCTCTTTAAATTAATTTGAAAAAATAAAAAATCAATTAATATTTTGCCTAGAATTTCAAAACAAAATTGTTTTCCTAACATCTTGAAAAAATTTTTAAACTTTGAAATATCTTTTGAAATAATTCAAAGCCATCCTTAAATTTTTTAAACCCTGTAAACATTAAAAATATTGTCTTACAATCTTGCAGATTCTTTTTCGACATGCTTGGTAATATTTTAAAGCTTGTCGTACGTTTATTTACACTAGATAAGAAATATTATTGAAATTTTTTTTCTAACACATGGAATCTATATTTTTTTTCCATAGAATCAAATTATCCATTTTCTTCGTAACAGACATTGTTAAACAAATTGAAGGGTCCTGGGGCATAATGGCGTTAATCCTTAAAAACCGATTTTTACAGGAGACACAAAAAATTGTCTAATTGTAATGCTTTTTTTTAAACAAAAAGACAATGTTAAGGTATTACTGGGCTCTGTTATAAATCTAAAAAGAGCAGGTGACAAAATGTAATTAATTTTTTTCTAAATACCGAACATGGACTTTGACCCAAATCTAAATCGAACTAGAGTATAATCTAAGAGAGCCTTGATTTTTAATTATAGACAAATAATAAATAAAGATCAAGAGAATCATTTTGTTAAATAATTTCTTTTGCTGATATTTTTTCCTGGAATAAAAACTTTCAAATTATTAATTTACCTCTGATGTCAAACTAGACTTTATAGAAATCAATCATCTGATTAATACCTTCATTTATTTATATATCTGAACGCTGAGCGCTTCCGCAAAGGCTGCATGAACAAGCCGCAGACGAAGAGGAGGAAGCGACGTGAAGATCAATCGCGGAAATCAAGCACCCCCTGAGAGATGATAGCGATTTCAGGACATGGAAGAACATTAACATCCAGGTGCCTCCTAAGCCTCAAGATCTGGATGAAATGGATGCCTCTCTTCGTGAGGATATCTTGTCGGAGGAGTCTGACCTCTAGACCATCAATTCTTCAGTGTATGGTATGGTGAGAGCTTTGGCTTATTCAAATCGATAGCTAAACCCGACGATGGATCAAAAAACAAAAAGACGCTTTGATCTGAATAAGGAGATTACCAGGGAAAGACAGAATGCGTCCCGTATTCAGTGTGTGATTGATCACATAGGTTGCATCTCGTACGCCGTTTACGGAAAGGGTCCGAATGGTCGCACACGAACCGAGGATCTACACTTTCAACATTTTAAAGCTGGTGAAACTCAAGCAGGACACTGCCGACAAAGTACGCGCTGTTATCTGACGCAAGGAAGAAAATAAAGAAGAGAGAGGTGTGGGTCAAGGGGAATCAATAATTTCTCACTGACCCATTGCGCCTCTTCAGCGATCTACTTTTTTCTGTAAAAGAACCACCCAAGTCCAAGGAAGTTGAAACTTTTTGGGGAGAGTTTTACGAGATCCAACATAATTTAAATAAACACACTGAGAATATTATCCGCTTTAAGGAGTTTTGTGACAATATCAAGACACCTGAGGAGGAATATCCATCAATCTTTGCAGAATAGGTGAAGAAACTACTGAGGTGCTAGCTCAAGGATATGCGTGTTCTTAGGCACCTTGACCTAGGCGATATTTGACAAAGGAGCGTTAGATAGCCGCATATAGGATATAACATCAGTGAAGGGAGCTTTTCAAAGCAGACTTCTAAATCTCCAATGTCCTTATAACAAAATTATCCTGGGTACAGTTCACATCATCGCAAATGGAGGAGATCATCTTCTAAACATGGTTAGAAATCGCGAGATGTTTGACAATAGAGGGTTCCTTTAAATTTTACAAAGATATAGAGTAGGCGGCCGAGACCCTTGGCCTAATATTTATCAACAGGAATGAGGAAAGTACACTGCTTCATCTAGATACCTACCTTACTTCTAAAAGCTGAAGTAAAGAAAGCAGAGGCTGAAAACTTCGGCGAACAGCTCCTTGACTAGAAAATGCACGGAAACATTTACAGAAACGTAGATCAGTCCCTGTCGAAGACAGGGAAGTTACAGATGTCCGCGTGTCAGGATGGTATCATTTCTACTTCAGTATACCGTAGCAGCATTTTAAGTCCAGAAGTTCCCAGCGATTGGTGCAGATCATGTCATCTACACTTTAAGTACCTATAACAAATAATCCAAGTGTCTCGATCTCGCGGGAACGACGTATCTCCAAAAACCCAATGGGGCCCTAAGAGTGCTTTACTACCATCTTTGCCGCTCTTACGGTGTTGGCCGCAAACCTGCACTGCCGAACACTTCAAGGGAGTTAAGAGTGAATTGCTAAGAACGAGAAGAGGCGAATTTTCTATAACTACGAATTTCGGACAGCAGTTTCTGTTGCACACTTGCGACCTGGCGTTGTTTTCCGAGAATTCGAGAAACGAACTATATTCGTGATCGAATTATCGGCTTCAGCCGACTACAAGATCACAGTCAGGGAGAAGGAAAAGGAGCAGAGGTTTTGAGACTTTCGAAAGGACCAGCAGCGCCTTTTCCCAGAATATTCAGTTAAATATTATTTTTTTTTCTGAAACATGACGAGTTACTTGTGAGATGGATGTAGAGGACTGTCATCCTTGCCTTGCGCCGTGTCCCTAAGATACTCGAGTGTTTAGCCGGTCTGTTATTTTCACTTTCTCGTGTCCTGTGACCACCCTTTCTTTTCTCATAAGACATGCCCGAGGGTTTGATTTACCGCGGTCCTACTGGGAGCCAGTGTCATTTTCATGGATTGCAGTCGCTCCCAATTAAATTTGATTAATTACTACCTCATTCTAAGTGATAAGTTGATAAAAAGGTGGGAAATTTCAGAAAAAATCGCGACCTCATAGCATTATTCTAAGATAATATTGTTACAAATAGTAATAAATTATTTAAACAATTGCTTTTCTTAAATATTAGTTTCAATATTACGAACAATTTGTACTAAAAAATGCAAAATAAATAGCGCCAATAATTTACAAAATCCAATTTTCGCACTTATGGGGTTTGTTTTTATTTTCATTCTGAGCTAATTATAAAAGAAATGTTGAGAGATAACTGGATACGTCAGATATTGACGATTTTGTCTGAAATTTACAAAAACAGTATTTTTTCTTATATTGATTGGGTTTGCGGAACCTCTAAATGTCACTTTTAAAAACCCCAAAAGTGACTAGTATTTTTGCGTATTGTCTATTCATCTGGCTCGAAAGGTTTGGACAAAGCGAATAAAAAGGCAAATTAAATTTTCGTTTAGTAAAGGGGATTTAATTGATGAATTTCTTTTAATTTTTTTTATTTTTAAGTCTGAATTGAAGGGTTGCAGTGTCGAACTAGATAACCAAAAAAAATCGGAATTTTCCAGGAGAGCGAAATGTTTTTCCGTAAAATCGATATATCTGTTTAATGATAAAACAAAAGTTTATTCTCGACCTGAATTGTTTCAGAATTGAGGAAAGAACTATGATTGGAAACAGTTTTATAATTTTGAGAAATAGACTATGGAGGTTGACAATCTCAGAGTGACAGCAACTTAATTGTGGAACAGGTTCGTTTGATGATCATGATAAAAAGTTAAATTTTTAGTTCAAACAAAAAATAAAAATATACTCCCGAGATATTGAGTTGCTCAATTGAAAGAAAACAAGTTTTATTAAAAACATTTAATCAACTCCGAGCTTTAGATAGCTACTAAAAATCTATATTTTAATTTTAAAAAATAACAAAAATTTATTCCCGAGATATGAGGATGATGAATAAGAATAAAAGAATGTCCATAAAAATAATAATCTGTTTCAGGAAAATAAAATTTTCGTGCGGTGGCATTGCGTTGTAACAAAAAGTTTTGCTGAAAGGTCCATAAAAAAAGAAAGGTATATGTTTCCTCAGAAATAAACGAATATCGCTTCTGATCGCGAGGCAGAATGTTAATGACTTTTTTCACATTTTTTAATTGTTTTTAATTCAATTGATTGCTTTTTAAATTCAGATTGATTTTTTATGAATATCATCGAATTCTTTGCATTTTCCTCAAATTCCTCTAAATTAATCAAATTTTACTAAAATGAATCACATTTTTTACGGGTTTTAACATTATTTACGATTCATTTCAATTATGTTTTATTATAAATTCATAGGATTTCAAATATTTGAAAATATTGATTTTGTAGTGTTTCAAAAATTTGAAGAGATTTAAAAATATTTTTCGCAATTATTTAGAACTCTCAATTTGTATTAATTTATCCAAAATTCTTTTAAATTCTTTGAATTCTTTGCAACTCACTCAATTTTATTCAATGCAATAGATTTCTAACAAGTTTTTATTTTATTCATCTTAACGTCTTTAAGACGCACCTTCAATTGTTAGGCATTTCATCAAATTCTTTTGTATTCCTTTGAAATTCTTTAAACTCATTTTAAAATTTCGCGATTCAAAGAATCTTTTTAATATTCCTTAATCTCTTCCAATTTACTTGATTGCTTTTCAAATTAAAGGTGATATTTTACGAATGTCATCGAATTCATCTTAATTTCCTTAAGTTTCTCTAAATGTACTCATATTTTATTGAAATCAATGGATTTTTTTCGTTTCTTTAAAAATTATTTTCAATTCATTTTAATTCTATTTTTGCTATAATTTAGTAAGATTTCAAAAATTTGAAGAGATTTGAAATAATTTTTTAGAATTAAACCTAAAATCTTATTAATTAATTACGAATTCCTTTAATTGCATTGGAAGTCTCTAGAATATTTTTAGCTCTCTTGAATTCTTTTAAATATAATCAATGATACCTAATTCAATAAATTTTTCTTATTTTTAAAAGCTTTTCATTTGATTCATCCTGAAGTATAAAAAATAATTTAAATTTAAAATAATTTATTTTGTTTCAAAATCATACTAATTAGGGGAAAATTTCATTATTTTTTGGAAAATTTAAATATTTTTTTTATAGGCGATACTTAATATCATTTTTTAATCAAAATTTTGTTTATTTTCTTTCCAATTATATTAATTGGTGGAAAATGTAATTCTTTTGTTGAAACTTTAATTTTCTTCTAGAAAGTGATACTTTTTGTTTGAAAATTAAAATTGGTTTTTCAACACTTGTTTTTTTATATAACAAATTTTTTCCCGTTTAACTGAAAATTCATCCTTTTCATATAAAAGGCCACAAATGGAAGATATTATCTACATTCTAAAACGACAATGAAACAATGATCATGATAAAGAATGTAATAAAATAATAAAATATCAGATGAGAATAATTTTTCATTAA
>JAAAKG020132934.1:0-14340 GCA_010014905.2 Druon quercuslanigerum
TAAAACAAAAGAATATAACATAATAACCAATAAAAAAATAATTAATTTTTAGAAAAACTTCTTTACTCTTTAAGGAAAATAGTTACATTTAAAATTTTTTTAAATCCTGACATTCTAGCATAAACATCAACAGGAATACATATAATTAATTTATTATAAAGTATATTTTGTTTTTTTTTGTTTTTGGTTTATCTTAAAGGCTTCCTTAAGGTAAGAAGAGTTATTCGTCCAAATTTTATGAAAAAATCTCTTTCAGTTTAAAAAATATCGCGACTTAGGTTTTAAAAAAAATATTAAAATTTTGACTCGGAGCTCGAATCTTTAGTTCTGTTTCGTTATCCCCGCCTGTCCGTACTAGACCAGGCGCTCGCTCGGTTCTGATTTCGGAAGTTTCAAATGCTCTTGAGAATATGATAAGCATTTAAACTCAATCAGAGAATTTGTAGAGCATTTAGGAGAATTTACAGCATTTATTTTTCAAACAAATATTTATCATAATTACAAAAAATATTTGAAAACAAAAATTTTAGATTGAAGCAAACATATCCTCTTTTAAATTACAGAGTTGCTACAGATCAAGTAATTCCAAAAATTCAGGGAATGTCAGGGAAAACCTGAGAAAAAAATGGAATTGTAAAAATGCATTTTTAACTAAAATGATAAGTCTTCTACTAAAAAATTAATTTTTAACCAAATACATGTATTTTCAACCGCAAAGATAAATTTTCTAGCCGAAAAAAGTACTTTTCTATCAAAAAGACGGGTTTTCAACAAATAGTTGCTTTTTACCTAAAACAGATACATTTTTTAACTAAAAATATTATAAGTAAATTTCTAGTAAAAAATTTAATTTTCAATACAATCAAAGTATATTTTTAAAAAATAGTATAATTTTCAATAAAGAAGATTCAAATTCTTTCAAAAAAGATGAATACACTTTATTGGAGAATAAGGAAGTTGTGCTCATTTATAATATTTAAAACATTTGCTTTAATCAGAAAAACTTTTTTTTATTAAAATAACTCAAAGTTGCTAAATTAATTGGAAAAATACAAATAAAATACAAAATAGTTTTTGACATAACTTTTCCCTTTCCTTTTCCACTTTATAAAATTACCATTTAAAATACAAAATCTTATTTTTCTGATTTTATCTTGCATTTGAAAAATTGTTAATACTATTTTGTAATTTTGTATTTTTCGTGAATTTCTATTTCTACATTGATCAAATTCAAAACTTTGGTTCGTTTTAAATTAAAATTAAATCAAAATCAAATTAAACCAAACTGTGTGAATTTATGCTATTTAAAAAATTATAATCCGTTCTTACTTAAAATCTTAGACACTCATTTTATCTATTTTTTATATAAAATAAGTACAACAGAATTAAAAAGTGTACCGCATTATAAAGCATTTAAATGTGTAATTTGTGTCTATGATAAATGTGTATTTCAGTAAGAAAAATTAGTTTTCCACCATATAATAAAAACAATTTTTTAACCAAAATGATGAATGTTTAACTGGAATAGATGCATTCTTAACTATAAAGATGAATTTTCAACCGAATAGATTCATCTCTACGAAAAACGCGAATTATTAAACAAAAAAGGTCAATTGGCAATCAAACATTTTTTTTAGTTAGGAAAATTAATGTTCTTCCAAAAAGATGAATTTTTAACTTAAATTATGGAATATTTAATTGAAATTGTTACAGTTGCAGTTAAAAAATATTAATTTAAAATAAAGACGATTTTAAAATAATTTATTATTCCTAATAAATAAATTATCAAAAAAATAGTTAAACTTTTTTAAAAGTGATGAATTTTTAACTAAAATGATGAATTTTCAACTTAAATAGTATAATTTGTAACCTAAAACATGAATTCGCAAAGAAAAAAGATCCATTTTTAATCAAATAGTAGAATTTTTAAGCTAAAAAATATGAGTTTTCGCCAAAAATTGATTTTGTAAATTTAAAGTTTAAAAAATCGGTTTATAAATACTCAACTGGAATATTTTAATTTTTACCGAAAATGACAAATTTTAAAACAAACGATTATTTTATACTCAAAAAGACGATTTTTGAACAAAATATCTCAATTTTTTTAGGACATTAGAATACGACATCGATAAGGACGCCGAAAACTACCGAGGAAACGAGGTCGGAAACGACACCTTAAACGACGTCGGAAACGACACCGTAAACGACGCTGGAAATAAGATCAGAATTTGGAACTGAATACGATTTCGTTTCCGGCGTCGTTTACGACTACGATGCGGTGTGAATTTTTTTAATATGTACAAATAACTGCGATATACTGAAAAAGACTACTATATTACTTTATATAAAATTTTAACTATTTTGTTTAGAATTTACGTATTATTCATAAATTGTTTGACACTTTTTGTTTGTT
Source organism: Druon quercuslanigerum (assembly GCA_010014905.2). Classification (NCBI taxonomy): domain Eukaryota; kingdom Metazoa; phylum Arthropoda; class Insecta; order Hymenoptera; family Cynipidae; genus Druon; species Druon quercuslanigerum. The sequence goes on from JAAAKG020132934.1 coordinate 2,414, forward strand.
TCAAAATTGTTTGCTTTTTACTGAAAATTCCATTGTCTCAACTACCCCAAACGAAAAATCCGATGCAGGATACGACATCGGATATGACGCTGAAAACTACGCAGGAAACGAGGTCGGAAATGACAATGCAAACGACGTCGGAAATGACACTGTAAACGACGCCGGATAAAAGATTGGAATTTTGGACCTAATATGATGTCGTTTCTGGCATCGTTTGCGACTACGATGTAATATGAAAATTTTGCTGTTAAATATGTACGAATAAATATGATATACTAAAAAAAAAAAGATTACGTTGAAAAAGTAAATTTTACTTGATACAGTTTTTTCGAGTTACATTATAATTATTATTTTTATTGTTAAACATATTAATTTCAACCAAATAAGATCATTTAAAATGTTGATTAAACCTGAAATAGAAGAATACTATAAAAAATCCACCTCCAGCAGGCATTGAACTCGTATCCGTTGATAATGAAGTCCACAGCGATGATCACGACTCTACCGCAACATGGAAGCTCTAAGGCGGAAAGCCGTATTTAATATAATGTGTTCATAAAAAATATTTATTTCTTTAGTTGAAGGAATTATTTTATTTTATCACTAGAATTCAATTATTCATATCAAATAAACATTTATTCCAACTAGGTAATTATTTTTTTAAACAATCATTTATTAATTTGAAGTATTTTTTGCAATTGAATATTTCTTTAGATACTGCCAATTAAAACTCATTTGGTACGAGTAATCTTTTTTCAGTATATCATAGTTATAAATATATGTTTAACAAAAATTTCACACTGAAACCGTAATCGTAAAGGACGCCAGAAACGACGTCATATTAGGTCCCAAATTCCGATCTTGTCTCCGGCGTCGTTTACGGTGTCGTTTCCGACCTCGTTTCCTGCGTAATTTTCGGCGTCGTTACCGCTGACGTATCCTGCGTCGTATTTTTCGATTGGGCTAGTAGAGACAATGACATTTTCAGTGGAAAAACATTTTTTAAACAAAAAAAAGTTTAAATAAATTTATTAATAACACGTAAATTCTAAGTAAAATAGTTAAACTTTTATATAAAGCGATGAGTTTTAAATGTACAACTAAAATTATAAGTATTCATATCGAGAACTTGAATGTTTAATAACAATGGTGTATTTTCAAACAAGAAGATTAATTTCCATAAAAAGAACTCATTCTTAATTAAAAAATCTCATTTTACAACCAAATATTTAATAGTTTAATTTTCAGTTAAAAACTTAATGCTAATCCAAATAGATACATTTTAAACTAAAACGATTTAATATTTAATTGGATTAATAACATTTCCTGTCCAAAAAGTTTAATTGTCAACAAAAACATTTCAACAAAGTAGTTTAATTTTTAATTAAATATTATAAGACAAATAAACAAACAAAGTTGAGTGCCATTAAAAGTAACTTATTGATATGTTTGTATGTTATGTTTTTAATTTAAAAATAAATTTTATAAATAAAAAAAATTTGGCTCAACCTAATCGAGTAACGATCTTAATCAATTTTAAATTTAAGACAGAAAATGTTTTAAATAAATCCGACCGTCCAATAAATAAATTCCAGTTTTTAATTTATATTCTATCCAAGAAATTTTATTTTTAATTAAATACGAGGAAAATCTAATTGGAAATTGTTTCAGGTGATAGAAGCTTGATTTAAAAGTATGTTATCGCTCTCAAAAGAAAATTTACTGATTCCATTGGTAAAGATGGGGCGCAACGACTTTAATTTCCGTTGCGAGAGTTCTTGAATATCTAAGATTGGTTTCAATTAAAATCATTTTCACCTGAATTGACACATTTATTTACCAAGAAGAAACAATAATCACTACGCCATTCATTTTTCCCGAAGGCATCAAATCTTCGCAGAAAAAAAAGGAAATAAATTTTTTTTGCTTTTAATTAGATTTTTTAAATAAACTATTATGTTTATATTTATACAAGACACTTGAGTATAACAAATTTTTTTATTGATAAAGCCATTTCTCAATTTTTTTAACGAAGATTTTTATAAAAAAATGAATGGATGAATTGATTGATTGATAAACTTTAGATAATAAGTTATTAAGGTTCAATACATTTTTTGGCAAGAATTCTTTTTTTTTAAGTGACAATTTTAATTGTAAATAATTTTTTAATCAATTAAAAAATAATTTTTTTTAATACTTTGTAACCAAAATACAATTTTAAAACTTTTAAAAACTTTAAAGGAGAAGAGAAAAAAATAAGTTATAGATAGATACACGGAATTTTCTAATTTAATCTTTTTTTATTTTAATTTCATTTCATTTCACTTTTGTCCATGCCCATAAAAAAGGGTTGCGAGCAGTAAAAAAAAAATTTCCAGATTTATGTTTTCTTAAAAAGATAATTTTTCAGTTCTAAATATTTAAAAATATATCTTAGAAAAATTAAGAAGATTTTAGGCATTTTTTTATTTTGCAGAACTTTAACAAAGTTGTTTCGGAAAATTGGGGATTATTTTGAAAGATATTTAGTAATTGCAAAAGTTTAAAAATATCAATACAAAATTTAAATGCCAAAAGGATTACAAACATTTAAAAACAAAATGTAGATTTTTTGTTATTTTAAAAACTCAAGTTTTTTAAGCATTTCTAAAGATTTGAATATAGTACAATTTCTTTCTTGAGATTCGTGGGATTTTCCATTTCTAAAAATGTATTTTTGAGAGAAAATGAGTATATATCAAAAAACATTTTAAAGTATTTCTTCAAGTATTAAAAATTTAATTGCAAAATTTTTCAAGCAGAAATTCAAAATTTTCAAAGAGGGATTTGGAAGATTTTAAATAATTTTTTTTATTTATTAGGATTTAAAAAAATGTTGGCAAGAATTGAAATGGTTTGAAAATGTATTTGAATGTTTAACAAAATTTCCAGAATAATTAAAAATTTTAAAGCATGCCAGAAGCTGTAGCTTTTTTAAGATTTTGAAATAAAGTTTGGAAGTTTTTAAATAAATATTGTGAGGTATCAATAATAATCCTTTTTTGTTGGAGTTCCATAAAAACTTTATAGTAAGTTTTTTTCAGGAAAAAATAAATTTTCAAACAAAATTAAAAAAGATTTCACGATATTTCTAAAAATATCGAAGAAAATATTCAAGATCTTCAGAAAATTGAAAACGTTTTGAAAACTTTTTTAGTGAGTTTTTATTGTAAAAAAAAATTAAATTAAAAATGATTATGGGAACTGGTGGAAAATATCGAGAAAAATATCTTTCAAGATTTATCGTTTTTAATAGAAAATTAATCTTTTTTATTTGAAAATTAATCTTTTCTGGATAAAAATTGAACTATGGCTCACAATCTGAACTGTTTTCTAAAAAAAAATTTTTTGTAGATAAAATTAATTATTTATTTTGAAAATTCATCTCTTGATTTAAAAATGTTACTTTTTTTTTATCAAAATTTCATCTTTTCTGATAAAAATTTATCTATTTTATCAGAAAATTAATCTTCTTATTTGAAAGTTTTTTTTGTGTTAAAATTAATCTTTTTTGGTTCAAAATTTGACTGTTTGCTTGTAATTTCGCCTTTTCGGGATACATTCAACTGATATTTGTATAAAATTATTTTTAAAAATTAAAATATCATCTATTGCATTACTTCCAGTAGAAAGCTTAGTAAAGGAGACAAGAAGTAATTAGAAGAAAAATATTGGAGGAATTAAGGTTATGGAAATAGGTATGGCGAAGGTCTTGATTTATAAGAAGGGGATGATGATAGGAGAAATGTAGAAAGTGTCGTCGTGGAGGGGAAGAGAAGAATTCATGGGAGCGTGCATGAAGAAAAAGGGGAAAGTTTGAAAGCGTAAAATAAGACCTGCGAAGGTTAGTGTTGGAGGGAAAGTAGATAATCAGGAGAAGAAGACGGGATCTGATAGAATAGGATAGGATAGGATAGAATCTGATAGTATGTGGTAGAATTAGAGAAGAGGAGAGAAGATGACAGAATCTCGTAGTAGCAGGTAGAATTAAATGAGAGAAGAGGTGAAGAGAGTTGTGGCAAGGAGAAGAGACGAAAGATGATTAGAGAGGAAAGTATAGGAGAGGAGAAGAGAGGAATGTTTTGGCGAGGAAAAAAGAGAAAAGATGATTAGAGAGGAGAGAATAGGAGAGGAGAAGAGTGAAATGTTTTGCTGAGGAGAAAAAAGAAAAGATGATTAAAGAAAAAAGTACAGAAGAGGAGAATTGTGGTGAGGAGAGGAGAGAAAAGACGATTAGAGAGATTGGTATAGTTTAAGAGAGAAGATGACTGTTTTAGCAAGGAGAAGAGACAAAAGATAATTAGGGAGAAGAGTATAGAAAAGGAGAAGAGAAAAATGTTTTCGCGAGGAGAAAAAAAAAAGATAATTAAAGAAGTAAGTGCAGGAAAAGAAAAGAGAGGAGATTTGTGGTGAGGAGAGTGGAAAGAAAATGATTAGAGAGGTGTGTATAGGTTAAGAGGGGAGAGGACTGTTTTGGCGAGGAGCAGAGTGAAGAGATGATTAGAGCAGAGAGTAAAGAAGATAAAAAAAGAGGAGATTATTTGATCTGATAGAATAGGATATGTTATAATCTGACGAGAGGAGAGAAAAGGAAGGCATCTGGAAGGTAGAGGGTTGAATCTGAGGAGAGGAGAGGAGAGTTGTATGGAGGAAAAGAGAGAAAAGATGATTAGATATAAGGAGATATAAGGATTAAGATAAGGAGAGGGTAAGATGGGAGAGTTTATGTCAGCAGAGTTGAGAAAAGACGATTAGAGAGGGGGAGAGAGGAGGAGAGGAGATGAGGATAGAGCTCTAGTCGCATGGCACCTAATTTAACTTATTTTTATTTTGTACGAAAAATCTTTCTTTCTTTAGTTCCAAAAACTGCTTACACGTGATTGGTGATGCTACCATACTGGAACCAGAGTAAATATTATTCTTCGATTTTTCTTTCCTGACAGGAGGATGAACTTTCGATACTTTTAAAAAATTCTCGAGAAAAAAGTGTCAATGATAAATGATGTGAGTGTGAAATTGATTTACAAGGCAGATTTGGATATAGGCGTATATAAAGTGCAGCTTCTTGAAAACAGTTCTGCCCCCGATAGCGTAACTTCCATCTGCCCTGGTGTGCAATCATTCGTCATACTTCAGAATCGCTTAGCCGTGATGCTTTGGTATCTTTATGTTCTCGACATATAAAACTCCCTCACGTCTTACTGTGTTCCATCGAGATTTCCCATCGCTTTTATCCTTCGTCGCCCTTTCTTTGCGATGTTCCTCTCTTCCGCTCAGGGATTCCGCGCATACATTATCATCTTGAACTTTTCCAGACGCAAATCTCGCGATAGGTAAGAGTATGTAAGGAGAGGAAATTCCTTCGGAAGGTTCAAACAGCTCTGCATATTCCAGTCCACATAAATCATGGTCACTGAACATTCTTCAGATACCTTCAGAAAATATTTTAAGGGGCTGATATTCTTTTATTTTTAGGATCTAATAAAGTATTCTTGCTAAGATTCATAAGAGAAAAAAATTTATTTATGAAATTCGAGGAAAATAAAAAGGGCCAAGAATCTTCAATCTTAGTCACTTCTCTCTCTTTTTATCTTATCTATCCTATCCAATCAGTTTTCATACCATCCTATCTTATCATTCCCTCTACTTTATAACTCCCTCTGCAATCACTCTTCTACTTCCTCCTTCCACGTTTTCCCCCTTTATCAATTCTTAACCCTATTTCTTACTTTATATTTCCCCTAGTTTCACGCTCTTGCTTTTCTTGGCATCACTTTCCATCCAAACACTTCACCTCTCAGCCACTACTTCCCTTCTTTAACTTACCTTCCACCACCGTTTTCAACTTTCTCTAATTTCATCTGCACAACCTATGATTTCATCAACTCTACAAATTAACAGAAAAACAACACAACTTAACTTATCTACAACTTGACAGACCCTATCTTATCATTTTCTATCCTCTTATAATTCCCTCTCCAATCACTCTCAAAGTTTCACCTTCCACAATTTTTCTCTTTATCTATTCTTTACCCTATATCTTACTTTACACTTTCCTATTTTTACGCTCTTGCTTTCTCTAACATCACATTCCATCCGTACACTTCTCCTTCTCAGACACTACTTCCACTTACCTGCCACGCTCTTCATTATACTTGCTCTGTTTTTCTTGACACAACTTTTCCTTTCTTTTACTTATCTTCCCTACATTCTCTCTTCCGCTTCCGCTCTTCTGCTTCCTCTACTTATTATCACCTCACTTTCCCTACCTACTCTCCTCTCCCTTAATTTTCCTACTTACCGTTGCCTCCTATACTTTCGCTACTTACTCTCCCTTCCCTACTGACCGAACCCCTCCCATACTTTTCCTACTTAAACAACCCTCACCTAGTTTTTCTACTTACCCTAGCCTTTCCTACTTTTCCTTTTTCCTACTTACCTAACCAGACCCTACTTTCCCTACTTACCCCAATTACCTACACTCTCCTACTTTTCCCACTTACCCAACTGTCCCCTACTTACCCTACCCTCTCCCCTACATTTTCTACTTACCCTCATATGCTCCCATCTCCTACTTTCTCTCTCCGTGCGACCACTTATTGCTTCTCTCTCTCTATACTTTCATCTAACTCCTACTTCACCCTCCCCTCACTTCCCAACACTTTTTAAACACAATATCTTAATCCTGACACAAAACAAATTAATTTTTACGCAAGCAGTTGCATTTTCATCTCCAAGGATTAGGTTTTAACCAAGAAGATACATTTTTCGCGTTACGCCCTTTCTTGCAAAATTTTTTTTCTACACAACATGTGTCCTACACAGAATTTATTACTGTTTCATTTTTCTGCACAATATTTTGTCTGCATATAATATTTCCTACAAAAAATTTAATATTGTTTAATAGTTTCATTTTTTTCCTAAACAAAATATTTTCTAGGCAAAACATTTTTTACACAGAATTCAATACTGCTATATTTTTCATACACAAAATATTTTCGGCACAGAAGATTTCCTACACAGAATTTAATATTGTTTAATACTTTTATTTTTTTCCTACACAAAATATTCTACACACAAGCCTTAAGTGTAAAACTTTCACTACACAAAATATATTTAAACTGTTTAGGAAAAGATTCACACTCATAATGCTTGTGTGTAGAATATTTCTGTATAGGTTCAGTAATAATATTTGCTATATAGCATCAAGAACATTTAAATAATAAATATAATAATTTTATCTTCTGTAGGATCTATTTTTTGTAAATAATATTCCATGTGCTGTTTTAAATATGTTATTCAATTCTTTGTACAAAATCTTTTGTGCAGACAACATTTTGTCTAAGAAAAATATAATAGTATAAAATTCTGCGTAGGGAAAATCTTATGTAGAAACAGTTTTTTTTCATGAAAAAAATAAAAATATTAAACAATATTAAATTCTGTGTATTAAAATGATGATTTAAAAAAAATAAAAATATTAAACAATATTAAATTCTCTGTATTAAAGTGATGATTAAAAAAAAATCAAGAAAAGAGTTTTCGGTGTAACCAAATATTTGAATTTTTAACAAACAATTTAATTTTAAAATGAAAAAAATTAACGTTCTACATGGAAAAGATGAATTATAAACAAAATACATGAATTTTTAACTAATCACTTGAATTTGAAAAAAAAGTTAATATTTTAAACAAGGAGATAAATCTTAAAAAATATATATATTTTTAATAATGTAGTTTAACTTTCAACGAATTAGTTAAATATTTAACAAAAAACTGAACTTTCAATGAAATAGTTTAATTTTCAAAAAAATACATAAATCTCAAGGTGAAATGACGAATTAAAAAAAAAAAGAATATTCAAGACAAGATGTCTCCATTCAACTGAAGATTTAAATTTTTAACCGAAAAACTAATTTTTCGATAAATAAGATTAATTTGCTACGAAAAAAGGAAAATGATCAAAAAACATGAATTTTCAACAATTCCATGAATTTTCAACTAAAAACCATTAAGCTTTACTCATGAATTTGAATCATAAAGTAAAAAAGATCAATTTTGAATCAAAAAGGAAAGAGTTGTATTTGCAGTAAAAAAATTAATTTTAAACTAAATGTTCAACAAATTTGCAAAAAAAATTTAACATTTTTACTACGGAGAAAACTTTAAAAAAAAAGTTTTCTTAAAAATACTTTAAAATGCAATGAGAGTTGAATTTTTAAACCAAAAAGTTGAGATTCCAACCAAGAGGATTAATTGTCTACAATAAAAAATTAATTATAAACAAAATGCATATAATTTTAAGCAAGTATTTGAATATTTAAATAAAAAAATTAATTTTTAATGATATATGCAAATTATTTACTGAAAACGATACATTTTCAAGCAAATATGAATTCGTTAAATTTGTAGTTAAAAAATAAAAAGATGAATATTTTACAAATAATTTAAGTTTTAAAATAGAATTTAAACTTTAAACTAATTATTCCAATGCTCAGCCAGAAGAGATAATGTTTTAATAAAATAGTTTAATTTTCAACGAAAAATTAAAAAGATTTTTTTATACAAACAAAGATGAATTTTCAACAATGCAGTTCAATTATAAACTAAAAAATAGTTTAAGCAAAAATGAAACGAAATTCGTTTTACATTCGGTTGAAATTTCTTTTGAATATAGTTTTAGTATTTAATTTTTTAATCAAAAAGATGAACCTTCAATAAAGAAAAAAATTTGACAAAGTATTTTAATTTACAACTAATAAGAAATTTTTCTTACAAAAGAAGATAACAACAAAATATATAAATTTCAACAAGTGTTCAAATTTTTAAATAAAGAAATGAATTTTCAACCGCATATTTAAATGATGACTTGAAAAAGATAATTTTTCAAGCAAAAATGAAACAGTTGCATTTTCAGTTAAAAATTTAGTTTTAAACGGAAAATGAAACTCATTCGCAATAAAATAATTAATATTCTAAAAAATCGATAAATCTTTAAAAAAATGTAACTTTAAACATAGCAGTTAATTGTTTAATTTTAAATTAAAATGCTAAAGAAGAATTTACAACAGAACACATGGATTTCCAACCATATACTTGAACTTTTAAATAAAAAAGTTGAATTTTCAACAATGCAATTGAATTATAATCTAAAAAAATAATTAAAAATAAAACGAATTTTCATCAAATTAGTATACACTTTAACCAAAAAGATGAGTCTTTAATAAAAAAGGTAATAATAATTTTTTAACAAAGCAGTGAAAATTTATGCTAATGATTCGAATTTTTTTACCAAAAATCTTAAAAACACTAAAGAGTTAAAGTTTTAACCAAAAAGTTAATTTATCGACTAGGAGACTTATTTTTCTAAACATGAAAATTTGACATGAAAGCATTTTCAGGTAATCAAGTACTTGAACTTTTACTTAGAAAGATAAATTTTGAACAATCGAGTTGAATTATAAACTGAAAAAAATGGCCCCAAGAAATGACATGAATTTGATGATCGCGGATGAAAGACACGCCCAGACCAGGACCAGGTCGAGAAACCCGCCTGGTGCCCGATCGGTCCCCAATCAGCCTCATCATAATCCATTTTCGGATTTCACGAATGAAAAAGAAACAGCTAAAAAAATATTTATTTTAAGTTAAAATTAAAGTAGTAGTGGCGCATAGGAACATTTTTCAGCAAAGGTTTAATTATATTTTTAATAAACGTAAGATAAATTTAGATACTATAAGTTGTTAGGAAAAGGTTTTTTTGTAACAAAAAAAATTTTTATGAACCGAAAATATTTTATTTAACAATTTTCATAGCACTTCTTAGCAAATTAAAAAAATACATTCCTAATTAATAATAGCTCAATTTTTTGGCGAAAACGTTCTCCACAACTTGACATTTTCGAATGTCTACAACAAAATTTCAGTTATCACTTGCAGAACGAAAATGATTGGTACATGACCTATAATTTACGATTTATTGACTCTAGGTTGTCATTAGGTTGCCTCTTATACAAAATGTTAGAAAATGGGTACGGGTGTGACCTTTCATTATTTCGATCACCACTCACTCAAGTGCCACCCCCCACGAAACTTTGAAAAGGGGTACGGGTGTGACCTAAGATTATTTCTGTCTCCTGTCACTGGGGTGCCTTTCCGTCTCTCACGAAACGTTAGAAAATGGGTATGAGTGTGACCTTACATTATTTCGATCACCAGTCACTGAAGTGCTATTCTCACGAAACTTTGGAAAAGGGGTACGGGTGTGACCATACATTATTTATGTCACCAGTCACTGGGGTGCCTTCCCGCCCCTCAAGAGACTGGAAAATGGGTATGAGTGTGACCTTGCATTAATTCGATCACCAGTCACTGGGTTGCCTCCCCCACGAAACGTTAGAAAATGGGTACGGGTGTGACCTTATATTATTTCAATCACCATTTACTCGAGTGCCTCCCCTCATGAAACGTTGGAAAAGGGGTATGGGTGTGACCTTACATTATTTCTGTCACCAGTCAATGGGGTGCCTTCACGCCCCCCGCCCCAAGAATCATTCAAAAAGAGGCAGGGTGACCTAAAATAATTACTGTGACCAGTCACATAAGTGTGGTAACAGATGTCGCAAAAATTTCGATTTTAATATAAGTTGAATTTTTGTTTTGAACCTTTTTAAAAAGGTTTATCCTGGTTTGTGCCATCAGTCATGGGCCTGTTGTATACTTTTATAAATTTAGTGCAGCTATATTTTTCTAATGCATTTAAGTCTGAAAAACTTTTAAATTGCATTTCAAATTTTTTGTAAGGATTGGTTTGCAAAATATGAATTTTGAACAAAAAAAAAATTTGCGAAGATAGCTTTACTCTGAGAAACATTTCTTAAGATAAAAAATATCCATATAGTTTCAAAAGGTTTTTAAAGTTAATATCATGCAATCTACAGGCAAAATTTTTTTGAAAAAAATAGCGTCACAAAATGTGCAATATTTTTTTGTGTAAAAATAAATGTAAAGCTTAAAAAAAGAATTTTCAAGAAAACAGTTCAGGATTCCATTAAAAAATTTAATTTTAAACCAAAAGTTGATTTTTCGACCAAGAAGATGATTTTTCAACTATTATTATTATTATATTATTATTAATTATAAACTAAAAGATATTTAACCAGAAATGCAAAAGTAGTCCATATTTAAGCCAAAAAGATGAATCTTTAATTTTTAAACAATAATTTTTTTATCAACATAGTTAATATTTTAACCAAAAAAATGTATCTACACTAAAAAAGCAATAATATTTTTCAGCAAAAGAGTTAAACTTGAAACAAATTATTTAAATTTTTTACCAAACAAGTTTATTTTAAACAACTTTTTTTTTTTTTAAGAAACTAGTTTAATTTGCAACAAAACAAATTGATTTTAAAAGCAAATACTACATCTTTAAAAAAAAGAATTTTTAAGTAAAGAGTTCAGCATTCAATTATAAAATTTAATTTTCTACCAAAATTTGATTTTACGACCAAGTAGCTGAATTTTCGATAATCATTATTAATTATAAACTATAAAATATTTAACCAGAAATAAAACAAATTTTCATCAAAATTGTTAATATTTTAACCGAAAAAATTAATTTTCAATTAAAAAAAGTAATGATATTTTTTGGCAAAAGAGTAAAATTTGTAACGAACTAGTTGAATTTTTTTCTAAAAAGCAAACATTTTTACATAAAAATTTAATTTGCAACAAGAAAGATTAAATTTCAGGTCTAGTAATAAAGCTTAAAAAAAGAGAATTTTTAAGAAAAGATTTCCACATTCAACCAAAGATAGAGCCTCGGTGGCTCAGTGGTTAGACGCTCGGACTTCACCTCAGAGGTCCGGGGTTCGATCCCTGAGCCG
>JAAAKG020132935.1:0-14339 GCA_010014905.2 Druon quercuslanigerum
ACGCGACAAAAGTAGGAGCAGAAATGCAACACATTTCAATTGAGAAGAAAAATGAAACAACTATTTATTTATTTCACACTCTCAATTTCCTGATGTAGACATTTTGCTCTCATTGAAAATTTGTTCCTCTTTTGCTCTCAACCACTTATGCGATTCGCATTTGCGCTCAAACAGTTACAGTTTACTTTTCTCGCGCAGCCCGCAGGAGCCTCTCTTTTGCTTTAACGTGCTCAATTGTGCATTAATCATTTTATAATAGGATAATACAAATTGTAATAATATACATTTACTCAAATAAAACATTTTTCAGGGTAGCTGAGAATAAAAATTAGTACAAAATAAAGAACAAATATCAAATTGATCATGAAAAATAACATTTTTACTTTATTTTGAAATACCTAAATAAGCAGTCCCAGATTCCGGTAAAGAAATAAACAAAATATGTTATTTTTAGAAAAACTTGAAAAAAATATTTATGATTAATAAAATAACAACATTTTTTCGAAAAAAAAAAATAAAATTCCATTTTTCTAAAAGACCCATTTTTAATTCTTTTGCTAATTTTTGTTTAATTTGTATATTGATGAGGGAGATATCTTTTAAATTTCATGTTGTCTGAATAATTTTTGTAGCCAGGAGAACTTCTTTTCTTACCATCGGAATTTCTACTTTTTCTCGGAAACAATGATAGATACAAAAAAGTTAAGATGAAAGTTTGCACGTCGTACAATGTTCTGAGAAAAGTGTCTCTTGTTTTCTTGTGATATCTTTCATTGTTTACAAGGAAAATTTAAAACCTAGATTTTTAATTTAAAAAATTTTCCTGGCCTCAAAAATAGGTTAGCTATCATGATGCTGATAAAATGCCTTTGTTCTAATAGCAGAAACTTTACAAAAATAATCGTAAGAATAAAAAAGATAGGATTTTACAAAAAATATTTTAATCATATTTCCAACATTTGAAAAAAAATAAAAAAGGTTTTCTGGAAAACCCCACCTTTTTATTTTTTCGCATATCTTTTTTACTAGTTCTGCTATTAGAAGAAAGACATTTTATCAGCATAAAGCTGGCTAAACTATTTTCGAGGAAAGTAGAATTTTTTTCCTCAACATTTAATTTTTGAATTTTTTCTCGTAAACGATGGAAGTTATCTCAAAAGAACCAGACATTTTTTATAAAAATTTTTCAAGCATGCAAAAATTTATCTTAACATTCTTTCGTACCTTTCACTGTTTATAAGAAAAAGTAGAACAATCGACTGTAAGAAAAAAATAATCTACTGACCACAAAGGTTATTACAAAGGTTATCCTGCACAAAACTCCAAAAATATATTCCTTATTAAAGCAAAAATGAAAGAAAAATAGAAAAAAATTAAAGTATAAGTTTTTTGAGAAATCCAATTTTTATTTTTTTAGAGAAACCGCCGCTATTTCGTTAATTTTAAACGTGTTTTTTTTAATTTTTCGGCTGATTGCGAAAAGAAAAGATATCCTATTAGAATTAAAAATAAAATATCTTTAATTTGTTAAAAGTTATAGATATTTAAAAAAACTCAGTTTTTTTTTAAACAAAGCACCACAGTTAAATACACAAAAGTTATTAGATTTTTTTTGCAAATATAAAAAATACGTATCGCCAAATATTTTGTAAAAAAATATATTTTTTGCCTGCTGTAAATGATATCATCTTTATATTGCGTTGTATACTAATTTAAATTTCCCGCTACTAATCCTACCTCAGTCACGCCGGCCCATTGCGTGTATTAGTTTCGCATTTGGTCGGTGCGCAGCGCTAGTACTGCTATTTCTCGTGACTGCGATTAATCGCCAGGGATATAAGAATGCTTCAACTTGAAAAGGCGAATTAATTTGTAAGGCGGCCTTTTCTTGTCAATCACATACCTTTTTTGATGTCCGAGATGTTAATTTACGTTTTCGGACTTGAGAAAATAAATACATTTTTGCTCTCTAGGAATTATCAAATTATCACTATTATTGTAAAATCTCAATTTAAAAAAGGAATGCTAAAAAGCATCAGCGAAACTTCTAGGACTTACTACAAAATTTAATATTAAACCCATTTTTGGCTAGATTATGTTAATTAGAGCTATTTTCAATGAAAATATTGAATTCTCTTTTAAAAATTTATGAAACTAACTTACTTTCCTTAAAAGCAAAAAATTCATGGCGGACATGAACCTACGTTCTAACTTAGATTTAAGCATAAGTCTAAACCTAGGTCATTTTTTGGCCCGGCTACTTGGATGAAGTCCTAAGAAAAGACCAGGATTTTTCCGGGAAGTGTGCTATGTAGGATAGTCAGACCCTGGCAGTGCTTACAGTGTAAGTGATCCCGGTAGTGATTTTTTCACAAAGACAATAGTCGTTAAAGTTATTTATCGTCGCGAGGTCGTCAACTTTATTGCCGTAAGGCTAATGACATCAGCAGAATTGATGTGGAACATCACACCAAAGTGGTCGTAGTCGCCGAGTGTCCAGGCGCTTTGTCAGTTCGGATAGTTTTATTTCGTATCCTCAGGAGGGCGTTTTACTTGCGCTACTACATGTACGGCTAGGTAGCTGGTAGCTAGTAGCTGCCTCACATGAAGCGACAAGTTCAATCAAAACTTTTCACAACTCGTAGCCTACTGCAGGCTCTCCTGGGACACTCTGGAAATGCATTGTCAGTCTTTTCACTTGGCCAATTTGATTTGTCCCAAGGTGAAGAAAACTCTTTCGATTTCAATTTCCACTTCTCATGTATATTGTATATGTGCCAAGCGAGCTACGTGCTCTCCACGATTCTTTCAACAATCTCAAAACTTCCGTGAAAACGAATTCAAGGTTTGCCTTATTTCAATCTGAAAATTAGGTGCATTGTGTTCAACTATTCTATGACCGTGTCAACCAAAGTCTCAAAAGTGGCTTTTCAGGAAAAGTGAATTGAGAAACAAGTAGTGTATTCATTTTCTTACAGTAATGAAACAGAAAAGGATGAGATAGAAAAAATAAGGAAAAGGGCTTTTGTAACAATCAAAATAAATTAACAAAAACAGAAAGTAAACTTTATTTCAGCACATAAGATGACTGTTACAAGGTTAAAATCAAACCTTTGAAACGCTTAATTACAAATCCATAGTAACGGAAAATAAAAAAATTAGCACCGGTTAATAACAAGCTTTAAAAGCGGCTATTAAAAACATCTAGAAACAGTCAGTTACAAACCTAATCATAATTAATAATAACCTCCAGAAAGGCTAATTAAATTCATCAGCAACGGACAATAACATTCTTCAGCAACGCCTAATTAAAACTTTGTTGCAATGGTTCATAACAATAAATAACTAAAAATAAATAGAAATAATTTATTCGTACTTCTCCCTTTTTAGTTATAAATTTTATTATTTGGTTGAGAATTGAACAATTTTCTTCTAAAGATATCCTTTTTGATTGCAAATTCAACAGATTTGTTCAAGATTCGCCTTTTTGGGTTAAAAATTCAACTAGTTTTATAGAAGATTAAAATTTTGTTTAAAATTGATATTTTATACTGATAAGTTAACTGAAATATTTTTTGAACGAAAACTATTTTAAATGCAAAATTGTGTTTTTTATTTACAAGTTCATCTTTTTTAGTAGAAATAAGTATCTTCTATTTTTGTATTAAAAAGCCAATTGAATTCTTTGTGGATGCAAGTTCAACTTTATTTAGAAAATTTGTCTTTCATTTATTAATTCACCTGTTTCAGCAGACTTTTCATTTTTCTTGGACAAAAATGCAACTGTTTGGTTGAAAATGTAAACATCTGGTTAAAAAGTCTTATTTTTAGTTAAAAAATGGACTTCTAAGCAGAAAACAAACTTATTGTTTACAATTCCTATTTTTGTATTAAAAAGTGGACTGGACTCTTCTTTGGTTGAAAATTTCGCTGTTTTTTGAAGATTTTTTAAAATCATCTGTTTTAGTAAAAATTTCATTTTTCCTGAATAAAAATGCAACTATTTGGTTGAAAATTCAAATTTGTTTAAAAGTTTGTCTCTTTGATATCAAAGTTCAACCACCTTAGCTCTTTAGTTTAATATTCCGTTAGTTTGTTGAAAATTTAACTGTTCTGTAGAAAATTTGCTTTATCTTTTAATTTAATATTTTGGTGTTGAAAAGAGAAGCAAAATCATTTCTTGATGAAATTAGAACTATTAAAAAGAAAATTTTTAAAAATTAAACGTTTATCTGTTATAAGAGAAATTATATCTTTTTTGAATAAAACTGTAACAATTTGCTAGAGAATTCAACAATTTTGTTAAATATTAATCCTTTTTGATTGAAAAAACTAGTCGCTTTGAATTGGAAATTCAATTTTTTTCTTAGAAACTTATTTTTTGTTAGCAAATTGATATTTTTATCTTCAAAAGTCACCTGGAATCTTTTTTTAAAGTAAAATCAGCTATGAAAAAAATTAATAAAAATTTTAAGAGAAATTTAATCTCTTGTGGGTAAAAATAAGATTAAAATATTCAACTTTTTTCGTAAAAACTTATTTGATGTTTATAAATTCATATTTTGACTCTGAAAAGAGAACTGAAAACTTTTTAAAGAGAAAATTCTCTTATTATTTTTTTAATTTATATCCTTGATTAAAAAATTCATCTGTTTTAGTAAAAATTTCGTTTTTTTTATTAAAATGCAAGGTAATACTTAAAGATTATTTTTAATTTCTTCAGTATTTAACTATTTCGTCCGAAAGATTCGGTTGAATCACTTTGCTAGGAAGTCATTTTTTTAAAGATTTATATTCTCAGTTGAAAACTAATCTCTCTGGCTGAAAGTTAAACCATTTTGTTGAAAATAAATTTTTTCAAATTCAAAATTCAACTGCTTAGGTAAATGTAAGCTGTATTGTTAAACATGTGTTTGTCTTTATTTAAAGCTAATAACTTTTTTTGGAAATTAAACTGTTTAGTAAAAAAGCCTTTTTTTGTATAAAATTAATTTTTCAACTGGAAATATCACTTCTCCAATTCTTTTAAAATTTATATTTTTTTGGTTCAAAATGCTCATTTTTTGATAAAAATAAATGATTTTGGTTGTTTAAAATTTTATTATTGTAGAGTAAAAACTGAAAATTATTGTAAAAAAAATTCGTCTTTTGGCTTAAAGGTTCAACAACTCAGATAAAATTATATTTCTTTCAAGAGTAAAAAAACCTTTTATTTTAAAATTTGTCTTTTTGGTTTTATATTTCTTTTTTTGTGCATACATTTTAACTTTAAATTAAAATATAAACTATAACACTTATTAGTTGGTAAATTTATCTTCTTAGGTTGAAAAATAAAAATTTATGTTAAAAATGTAAGTATTTTTTTAAAAGCAATCTTTAATAGCAGAAAAGATATTTATTGTTTAAAATAAATTAATAAGCATGTGAATTTTAAATTTCTACCTGAAATACTTATTCATTGCGTTTATGAAAGATTATATGTTAAAAGTATTAAAAGATTAAATTGTTGATATTTAAATATTAATGATCTAGAAAAATGAAAAATTAGTCAATGAAAAATCAGGGAATTTTAAAGTTGAAGTTCTTGGAGACCCTGTCTAATTCTGCCAGCAATAACTAGCAAAAACTTCTAATCTGTTTCCAAAATTATTGTATCACAATTTAATATCTTTCTTTTCTGTACAAATAATAAGTATTTAGCTATAATAAATTTCTCAGAAAACTAAATAGAATTGCGTTAGTGGTCAATCGAATAAGGATAAGATTTTACTAATCAATTAGTTGTGAAATTGCAGAAAAAATTTAAAAAACAGCAGCCAGTGAAATACTCTTTACGCAAGCTGTACTTGATCGTAAGTAGAGATCCTCGTCTTTTTTATAGATAATTAATCTTTATTGACCAAAATGCGGGTGCTTCTTTAATGGCTAACAGCCCTTCAGTCGAGATTTACAGCCACATTAAACGATCCGTGCTTCTAATTTGACCTTTGGGATCAGTAGAAGTTTCACGAACTCCTAGAGTTTATTTTTAATAAATGGAAGAAACACTTCTACTATAGTTGTTATAGTAATTAATGATCTTTACAGTATCATTTATACCAAATTAATTTAAAATTTCTTCTTCGTGACAGATTACATTATAATTTACAGACCATTTAGTCAATTGGGGCTGCTACTACCTGGAGAAAAATATTTGTAGCCATGATATGCTAAGTGTTAATTTAATCAATATTTATTTATAGGACCAATATTTTAGAGATAAAAACAAAAACTCGATTTAAAGATCGCTATATTTATCTGTAACTTTATTTGTAAATTTTTGCTTACTGACAACAGACATACAGGGAACATTATTCTTTTAATAATAGTAATTCAAATCCGCCAATGCTTATTATCCTCAAAGCGCGTTGTCTAAAAAACATATTTTTTTTTTGCGATTATCTTATTCAGTGCTGGAAAGAAAAGAGATAATTTAGATGCATACGTGCGAGGCTGACCATAATCGGACGGCATCACTGCTGAAACGGCACGTACCAGTGGTCACAGAACGTAGCCTAGGCGTCTCGTATGAAATAGGTCTTTTTACTGTATTAAGTAGGCAATGCGCGTTCTTTTGCTGAAACGAAATTATCTTCCAAGTTTTATAGAAATGGCAACTGTGCGTCCAGAAGATATTTTTGAAAAAATTGAAAAAAAATCGTGTTTGTGTAGACTGCCCGCACAATTAAATTTTAGAGCAAAATGTTCCAGAACAAAATTAAACTAGAGGAAATTCTGAAACATTTTAGACCAAAGAAAACTTTCTAACTTCAGTAGGTGCCGAGTTATTCTCTTTCAAAGAACCCGGATTTTTTAGAAAATTCTAAAAGTTAAATTGAAGGAAACGCAATTTCGAGTCATTCTAAAAATAATTCAATGATCTACCGCCAGTAGGTCATAAGTTATAGCCTCACAAGATTAATAGCTTTTGACCTATTTCTTAGGGCAAATTACTCGCGTTTAGTTGTTTCAAAATACTTCACTTTACAAGAGATGAAATTGTAGGGCAGGAAATTCTTCCTTTTTGCTATTTTAAACTATTCATAGCCACATGTTTTTTTAAAGCTGCTCGTTTCGTACATATCCTACAGAAAAACGCCAGGAAAATAAATTACAAAGGACTAAATTCTGAGTGAAATAAAAATAATATGCCCGCTTTGCAGGTATATCCTCATTGCGCGCCGCACGCGCGGGTACGCTCTCTCGCTGCGCGCTCGTTTCCGTACGTTAAATGCGTAAACTTTAAATACATTTTTTTTAAATATCATAAATATTATAACTTAAATCGAAAACTGTGATGAAAACTTTTGAGGAATTAAAGCTTTAAATTGTAACTGAAATTTGTTTTCGCTTTGTTTGACGATTACATATAAATTAAAAAACTCGGGCTTCGCGCTCAAAAATTTGTTTTCCATTCAAAAACTTTATCAAGATCATTTGTAAATCTTGTTCAAATCTACTAAAAACAACATTTTAAACTTACGCATCTGTTAAAAAAAATTGCATTATTTTGAAAATGATCCGACTTTTTGAACTTTTGTCTAATTAAGAAATTTTATTAGAATCGTTCGAAATACATATATTTTATATCGAGTAGAAATTTGTATTGATATTTCTTAACCTATTTTTTTTCTTTTTTTACACATTTAAACAATTTTTAATAGCACATCACTTTTTAAATTTTTATCGAATTCAAAACTGTCATTAAGATAATTTGCAATTCCCAGAAAATTTTTTAAAAATTCTAAAACTTATAAAATAATTTTATTTGAATTTTGGAAAAGCTCTAGGTTTTTGAATTTTTGTCTAATCGAAAAATTTAACTGAGATAGTCTCTAAATATATTTTATAGCTAGTGACGAAAGTAGATAAATTTTCCTAATCTATCACAAAAATATTTTTTTATATTTTTCTTAATATTTTCAAAAGTTTCAAAATTATATACCTTTTCTAATTTTCATCAAAATTGAAAATTTTTTAAGAACAATTTGCATTTATTCAAATGACATAAGAAGCAAGATAATTGGCATGAAGATTACTGGGGCTAAGCTCAGGATTATTGGGACGTTCACCTTACTTTGCGAAAATCACTTCCAAAATGTCTGCTGTCGAAATTAATTGAAAAACTACCAATTCACTGGTTTATTAGGGCAACAACTTTTAAAAAGTGCCTAATACTCTGCCTCCAGGGTGGAGTGGAAAAGAGTTCATTATAAAAAATAATATTTTAATTTTTGGCATTCTCAACACTAAAACTGATCCCTTTTAATAGCATTTTTATTAATAAATAAACGATGTATAGTCAGTTAATTTGTTTTTTTTCATTCACTTAATTTCGAAAAGAGATATTTTAGAAGAAATTTCCACAAATTAAATACATAAAAGATGCACACAATTGTTGAACAATCGATTTTTTTCAAAGTTTCATGGTCATTACTCGTGACCTATATAAGTTAAAGCTTTTTTTTATTTTTATTTTAT
This sequence comes from Druon quercuslanigerum, assembly GCA_010014905.2. Lineage (NCBI taxonomy): Eukaryota > Metazoa > Arthropoda > Insecta > Hymenoptera > Cynipidae > Druon > Druon quercuslanigerum. Next base: position 8,521 of record JAAAKG020132935.1, read on the forward strand.
GCAGAATTTAGTCCTCTATTATTTATTTTCTTGGCGTTTTCCTGTAGGAAATGTACGAAACAAGTAGTTTTGAAAAACTTATTTAGCTATGAATAGCTCAAAATAGCAAAAAAATTATCTGTTTTTAAAGATTCACAACTCTTTACCTATGATGACTAGAAGATTATATTTTTATTATAGTTGCGCAGAATTTCCTGCCCTGAAACTTTATCTCTTGCACGACTCGTGTAGCTTTATGGCCAAAATAACTATTTTGAAAAAACTGAACACGAGTAATTTGTCTTAAAAAATAGGTCAATCAAACTTGTGAGACTATAATTGATGAGCTATTGGCGCTAGAGCATTGTATTTTTTTAGAAGAACTCGAAATTGCGTCTCCTTCAATTTAACTTTAAAAATTTTTTTTGTGAAATAATCAGGTTCCAATGTACAGATACAAACTTCAGAATTAAGGTTTTCCGCCTCTTTTTACCCAAAAATCCAGGTTCTTTGAAGGACCATAACTCGGCACCTACTGAAGTTAGAAGGTTTTCTTGGGCCAACAATTTTTTAGAATTTCGTCTAGTTTAGTTTTGGTTTAGGACGTTCTGCTTTAAAATGCAATGGGACGGGCCAGTATGCGTAAGCACGATTTTTGGAACTTTTTTCAAAAATATCTCCGGAAGGCACGGGTTCTAGGAAACTTGTAATTTTTATCAGGACCCCTTATTAAATCGTTTTAGCAAAAAAAGCGCATTTCCTACTTAACACGGTGTAAAAGTACCAGATGCCTGGACTAACGGGAAAGTAAGACGCTGCTCTGCGGCTGGCCATAATCGGTGGGAACTACTGAGCGTACGTGGCACGATGGCCTGTCAGTGGTCCTATGCCGTTTTGATCAGACATTGGTGCTCTTCAGCATCCGCGTGTATAGTACCTCAGAGACCAGGTACGACTTGAAGACAATTGGACTTGCTCAGTATCCCGTTTATTTTGGCATTGATATTCCCTTTACCTACGGCCAGGGTTTCGCCTTTCCGATAATGAGCTGAAGTATTACCCAGTATTACTATACTATCGTAATTTTTAAAGGCTCGGCTGCTCTCTTCGAATGAAGGTTCTGAGGTAGAAATGGGAAAAAACTGCTGTTCCTAGTAAGTAGGGAAGGTGATATTTGACCCAGGACTCTCTTCTGTAAGAGAGGAGAATCAAGTAAGTGATTATGATTCGATTTTGGTCTACTTTCTGTCGAGGCCTATTGGAATGTGCTACTTTTCTGATTTCGATTTCCTCTTCCGTATATCAGTTCCAAGTGTAAATAAAAGAAATCTGCCCTCTGCGTGGGGACATTCTCATCGCGTGCTATGAACGCGGCACGCTTTGCTCGCAAAGTTTGAGCGCGCTCAAAAAGCGCTCTGGTAGATCTCGCGCTTCGCGCTCGGTTATTTATTCTTTGCGCTTGGAATGCTTGAATGAAATGTTATCAGAAATATCACTTTTACAAGTTCTATGCTTAAGTTTCTATTTAATAAGTATAGTTAAATATTAAGTTGTTGAAAGGTATGTAGGGTTAATTAAATGTATATTTATTTTCTGAATCACCCTAAAATAAATAAAAAAACAAAAAATCGGTTTTTAGATTTATCACGTATCTCGCGTCTTTTGGCGCGATATTGGAATTTTTTTCATACCAATTTCGATAAATAAATTTAAAATGAGGAGTTATGTCAAAAAACCGTACAAGAAAATGTAGGAATTTTTGAATGATGAAGATTCTCCAAAAACTGTTCTCCATATTTTGCATAGTTTATTGGCTCAAAATTTAATTTTTCAATTTTCTGCATACTGTTCCCGTTATATGAAAAAGATAACGAGTACTATTTGAAACTCGTTAAGCTAATTTTTGTAGAATTTTTTAAAAGCTAGAATTAGTTTTAACACTTTTTTCTTCTTTCGTGTCGCTTGGTTCGAAATTCGAATATTATGCTGTCAAATTTTGGACAATCTTAATATTTTCTCATTCATAAATGATAAGAAAGTAATAATTTATAATAAACTTTGCATCTGTATCTCAAGTGAACAACTTTTTTCTATCAATTTGTTTTCGTACCTTTTGTCGCTTTTCCACAAACTTCTCATTTTTATGATTAAAGTCAAAACTACGTGCCCTATCAAAAAGTGATTTATTAAAAATTTGTAGATTTGTTTTGGTTGGACAATTTTTATTAACTAACTTTTTGTTGTGTACCTGGTGTCGTTTTCCAAAAATTCGAATTTCCTAATTTTTAATGTTATTTTTCACGAATAAAACAAAAACTACGTGCCATATCAAGAAGTGATTATTAACAAATTTGTATATATTTTTTGTGATCAGAATTTTTAATGAATAATTTTTTTTTTGTATTTTACTGTTTCACAACTAAATGGTATTTTTGATTTTTCATTACTTTTTGTCAAATCAAACTTTAAATTTTGGATTTTTTAAGAAAATCCAAAAAGTTGTTATAATAATCTGGTGGGGCTTTCAAGAATAAATGTTTTTCTTCTCCTGACTTTTTTTATATCTTGCGTTGTTTAGCTTGGTTTTTTTTAAATTTAAAATTATATAACTCTACGCATTTTCTTTTTATCAAAAAAAGTAATTATTATAAATGGTTTAACTTTCTGATTACCACGAATAGCTGTCCATAAAATTTTTTAATGAAGAAAATGTTTCTGTTAAATGTCATTATTAAAAAATTTTTTTTTTTGCATCCCAGAAAAAAATTATCATTGAACGAATGAAAGAAAAATTACGCATCTGATCAAAAAGTGAGTTTGAAGCCATTGCGAGATCTTTTCTGGGATTTTTGCTTTTTTAAGAAACTTAAAAAAGTTGTTGCGATAATCTTGAAGGGCTTTCAAAAAGCTCAACGTGTTTCTTTTCTTCAATTTTTTATATCAAGCATTTTTTTGGCTTAAAAATTTCGTTTTCAGTTGCAATGCATGAAATTTTTTAATCTTAAAAGAATGGTTTCAAACATTTTGAAAATGATATTTTCGAACGGCTCTCTTTAAATGTATAACTGTTATCTATCCCATAAATCTCATCGATAAAGAAAATTTAGCTGACGGTGTAGTAAATCAACCCAATCAGATAAATTAGGTTTTTAATTGAAAAAGATGGCCTTGACAACTTTTGAGAGTTGTCAGAAAACTCGCCAGGTGAAATGTGAAACTCTAATAATTACTTTATTTCTATAAATGAATCGAACATTTAGTTTTTAAAATTTTAAAAGATACAGGCAATAGCTTTGTTTCAATGTGAATAAAAAAATTATGAAAACGTAAATACAATCTTTAAATAATATTGGAGGTTAAAAGAAATTTCAGAATAGAAATAATAATTAAACATTTAATTTTAAAATTTTGAAAGATTCAGACTATAGATATTTATGGAGAAGGATGTAAAAATTCTCAAAATATAAAGTTTATCTTCAAATAATATTGAATCCTAGATCAAATTTTAAAATATAGAGTTCCAACAACATTAAGAAGAAATAAAATAAATTAGATTTTTAAATTGCTAGTGAGGTTAAAAATTAATGTTTAGTCAAATGTTTTAACTCAGTATAAAAATATACAAATGTAAATATTAAATATTAAATTCGAAACGCAATAAAATTTAAGAAACTCGATTGAAGTAACATCAAGTTCGTACGGTAAGCACAAATCGAGTAGAAGGAAAATAAAAATTGCTCTTTAACAAAACACGACAGGAAATTAACAGAATAAATGACAAACAAAATATTTTAGAACGGTTGATCTAAAGAATTGCACTTTCGCAAAATTATTATTTTTTAAAAACTAATATATAAATTTATTTGAACATAATTTTCTAATAAATAAAGTTTTCACGTTAGATAACACAGTAAATACACAAGATATTATTTATCTGAAGTTGAATAAAAAGCTGTAAACAATTGGTGGATAATTTTTATACGCCTAGTGAGAAAAATTATCTGTCGTCGGATAATTGTCGTTTTCAATTATTTGCAGCCCTTTTATCCAATTACAGATAAATAATATTTTGGGGATTCACTGTTGCGGTACAGCGATATCGATCTCACTCCATTCTTGTCTGTAAATATGTCGTTAAAGGCTTTTAGTGATACACTCTCTTTCATCAATTTTTCTCTCAATCATCAAGATTAATAATACTATTGAATATTAAATATTAATAATCTTACTAAATTTTTGGAACAAAAATTTAATTTGATTTTTAAATTTAGATGCATACTGTAATTTAAATTAAAAGACAGCTCCATTAGTGCGCCTGCTCTACATTGTCGTTACAAGCAAACGTGCTAGTCTGACCATAATCGGAAGGTATCACTGCTGGAACGGCACGTACCAGTGATCACAGCACGGGAAAGTAAATGCGCCGTGGCGTCTTACTCTTTTAAGAACTCAACATATTTTAAGTTTAATGAATCTTTTGGATCGGAAAAAGTTTGATATTCCTAATGGTTCAGTCATTTCCCTGATTTTAGCGGAAATAGTTATGAAAGATTTTGAAAGATTTGGAACACAAAAGTGATTTTCGTTTGGGACGCTGTTATAAGAGTATTCTTGCCAAACATAAAATAGTACTCTATAAATTTTAAATAGTAAAATATATTTTATTGTCAGTTAAAGTCTACTAAGAAGCTGGAAAATTTTCTTGCCTTAATAAGAGTGCTCTATGGGTGCCGAAATAATATTTGGTTGGTTGCCTTCTCAATTTACTTTCCTTTCGCTTATTTTTATTTAAAAAAGGAAAGGAATATTGTATTTCTTTTTTAGGAAGTTTTTTATCTTTTCACAAATTGGAATAGGAACATTGTATGGTGGATGTCCAAGTTTGGTCGTTGGACTCTTGATTTAATTTTCAGGAATTCTGCACACTAATTTGACTATTGGGCCCTAAATAGGATTTCAAATTTCATCTTAATCTCATTTAAATTTTTAAAATTTCAAAACATTCTTGTAAGTCTCTTTTAGACCACACTAATGCGTAAGGGGACGTTCTTAAATTACGTAATAGCTCCAAGTGGGGGGGGGGTCATGACTTTTCGTTACGATTTGTTACGTTAAGGGGGAGATGGCCCTTTAATCATGTACGTATTTTTGGAAATTCACAAAAAATTTCTCCTGGAGACTATCATTTTAGTTATAAATTTTATTGTTTGTTTAAAAAATTTACAATAATCTTCAAAAGAAATCCCTTTCAGTGACAAATTTAAATGCATTGTTAAAAATTCTTTTTTTTGGGGTTTAAAATTTAGATATTTTTGTAGAACTTTAAACTTTTGTTCAAGATTCATAGTTTTTTCTGAACAGTCAATACAAATCTTTTTTGGATGAAAACTATTTTTTCTGAAAATTCTTCTTTTTGATTTAAAAATTCACCTGCCTTATTAAAATTTTAATTTTACTTTGACCAAAATGTAACTGTCTGGTTAAAAAGTTAACAATATTTTTAAAATGTCGTACTTTTAGGCTGAAAAATTGACGATGTAGCAGAAAATTAACATATTGTTTACAATTCTTATTTTGAAGGTAAAAAATTAACGGGAATCTTCTTTTGATACAAATTTAACATTAAAAAAAATTTTAATTTATCTGTTTTAGGAGAAATTTTATCTTTCTGCAATAAAAATTCAATTCTTCGGTTGAAAATTTAACCGTTTTTTTAGAAATTTGTCTTTTCGATTTTAAAACTTACCAGCTTTAGCAGAAATCACATTTTTCTGGGATAAAAATGCAACTATTTGGTAGAAAATTCAACAATTTTGTTGTAAAGTCATACTTTGGTGTTA
>JAAAKG020132936.1:0-14339 GCA_010014905.2 Druon quercuslanigerum
ATAGCGGAATACCTCCAAATTTTCGGGAATATAAATTCTTTCAAAAGCCACCAGCGATGAATTCTGCGGCAGCGCGTTTATTGAGAAACATGGGGGGGTCGGGATGGGACTACCGGTCGCTATCGGACCACTCTACCCTATTCTCTTTGCTTACAGGCAGAAAGTTGCTGTTTTTTTGAAATGTTTAAGCATTTGTCTATTGTTCACTTGAATTGATTTAATAATTAATTAAAATGAGGAAGAATAATTGTTTAAAGAAACTAATATTGTTATAACTATATCTATATATTTTAAAGCCAGATATTTGCGGTTTTTATCAGAAATTTTCAATTTAGGATAACAAAAATAGTTTTTTAAACAATTTATTATTATTGTAACTGTCTTCTTTTAGGTGCGTGCTAGAAAGTTGCAGTTTTTTTCTTAAATGTTTCCATTTTTTTGCCTTTTTAGTCATGAAAAATTAATAAATAAACAAATTGAGAATCATATTTTAAACAATCTTTAACTTTTTTGTGAATATATTTTTCTGGAATAAAACAGGTATTTAAAATATTCTTCAAATTTTGTGTAATTTGTGGAAAAACTGGAATATTCTAGCATTGTTCTAAGAGAATATTATTAAAAATAGTAATAAATTGTTTAAACAATTATTGCTGTTAACATTACTTATTACATCACTCTAATTGAAAATTGAACAAGAAGTGAAAAGATTTTAAATTGATGTGTATTGATCTCAATTTTAAGAGAAAATTGCTAAAAACAATACGAAACTGTTTGAATAACTTAAGCTAACATCTAATTATTAGTAAAAAAAAGTAATATTTATCTATTAGAAAGAATTTGCTTTAAAAAGCCGCAAAAATCATAATTAGCACCGAAAACTCGCAAACCTCACTTTTTCACTTTGGCGTTTTTTCGGACTCTCTGGAACACACTTATGGAAGTTATATTTAAAAACTAATATTTTATTCGTATTCTATGGCTAATTTTGAAGAGAAATGTTGAGTTTCAACGCGATTCACCTAGTATTGACGATTCTAAATAAAACGTAGAAGTCCGTCTTTTTTTTCTTATGGAAATATGTACTCATGGGGCTTGTGTCACCACTGAATATAATTTTTTTAAATAGATTTTTTTTTTGAGAATTCGAACAAATTTTCGAACGATATGCATGGAAATTTGAAACAGAAAAAAAAGAATGTGGAACACCCTACTGTACGTACGCTCTTGTCCTGAAACATGTATGAGGACGAGTCGTAGATCGCCCGAATTTTATACACAATGTTACAAAATTCAAATCTTGTTTTACTTTAGGAAATTGTATGCCAAGTTGGTGGAATCGATGCTCTCGTGCGTACAATTGTAAATGCAGGAGACAGAGAAGAAATCACAGAACCAGCTGTCTGTGCTCTACGTCACTTGACGTCTCGTCATCAAGGAGCAGAAATGGCTCAGAATGCCGTGTGCTCAAATTACGGTATTCAAGTTATCGTAGAGCTTCTTCAGCCACTTTCCAGATGGCCATTGGTGAAGGCGGTCATCGGATTGATTCGAAACCTGGCCCTTTGTAATTCAAACCATGCACCACTGTGCGAACATGGAGCGATCCACCATCTTTGCAGACTTCTCACGAGAGCATATCAAGACACAGAGAAGGTATTTTTCAAACAAATTGCATATTTAGAGTTTAAAATTATTCGAGAGTCAAATTAACGAGCTATTGATTTTATCAGCAACGATCATCCGTAGCCAGCGCTGGAAGCCAAGCGACCCTCGGAGCCTACGCAGATGGAGTTCGTATGGATGAAATTATTGAAGGTACTGTCGGAGCTCTTCATATTCTTGCACGAGAAGCGCATATCCGAAGTGTCATCCGATCTCAAAATGTCGTTCCTATTTTCGTTCAGGTGAGATGTTTTGTTTAGATAAATCTTAACCATTTCAGGCACTCTAGTTTTACGTACTTTTACATCAGGATGGCCCTTGTTTATATTGTGGAATTTTTTTCAAGTGATAACTTCTTATGGCTCGCAAAAGTGGGTAACGGTATTGCTTCGCCTCCTCTACCTCTTCTTCGCTTCTCCCACTGACTGACTCGTTCAATCCCTCTCCGCTCTATCTCTCCTTCGCTTCTTCCACTCCCTCTCCTGTTTCTGCCCCTCTCTATTTCTCTTTATCCTTTGCTCTGACACTCACACTGCGACTCTGACAGTATTAGCAAAACTATAGCAGCAGTATGCGCTCTTCTTGAAGATCGTGTTTCGTACACGTGCGTGCATTGATTTGTGATTTTGTGTGTGATTACTGAAGTGTTTGTAAATATTAGGTGTATTTAAACTATTTTTTATGTTGAAATAGTTCAAAGAAAAACCACTTCAATTTACGTCATATGAACATACGTCATAACATTTTTGGTTCAAAATAACGTACAGCACACAATTATTGACCGATTTCGGCAAAAAGATTTCTAAGAAAGTTGTCGAGCCTGATTTTTTAATTAAGGCTTACAATTTTGTATAAATAAACAAATATGACGAAAAAATTGCAATTTTTTCTATTTGACGTTGCCGGTGGTCGTCAAAAACAGTAAAATGGTTAAAATCTCCTAAGTTTTATAGAGTAACATTAATTAAAGATATTCCAATATTATATAATAGAAAAAAATTATATTCACAAATTTTTTGTTGAAAGAATGCTTTCTACGATTTTTCATAATTTTGCGTTTTTTTAAGTGATATTGCTAGAAATTTGGATAAAAATCATATAATGATGAAGAAATTTCCCTTGAGATTATTATTGTTAATGTTATAAACAAATTTAATAAACAAAGAATTAATCAGGCAGTTTTTGACAGAAAAAATAGCTTTTTTGTATTTCAATTTTTTAAATTAGGAACTTTATAATAATTTTAACAAAATAATAATTTGTTGATTAGTCTTATGATTGTTTTAAACAAATTAATAAACAAATACACAAATCAGGCATTTGTCGACAGAAAAATTCGTATTTTTCGATGATAAATTTTTTTATTAGGAACTTTATGATTATTTCAGAAAAATTAATAATTTTTGGATTAAATTTATGAATTTCTTAAACAAGTTTAATAAACAAATGCATTACTGGAGCATCTGTCGACGGAAATTTTTTTTGTTGATATCACACTTTTTAATTGGGATATTGGTAATAAATTCAAGAACATTTATGATACATTATTCGGGCATCTGTCGACGGAAAGATTGCCTGACTTCGAAAAAAACAATGTTCCCATCGACAGATGCCCGAATAATTTATTTGATTATTAAATTTGTTAAAAAAAATCATAAATTTGATTCAAAAAAATATGAATTTTGCTGAAATTATCAACTACTTTTTTTAAAAAGTTGACATAAAAAAAAGGAATTTTTCTGCCGAAAAATGCCTGATTCATGCATCATTTGATAAAATTGGTTTTAAAAAAACATAAAATGTATCAACTAATTATGAATGTTGCTGAAATTGTCATGAAATTCTCAACCGAAAGGTCTGGCATCGAAAACAACAACTATTTTTTCTATCGAAAAATGACTCATTAATGCATTTGATTATTAAATTTGCTTATAATATTAAAAATAATATTTTTTTTATACAACTTTGTTGTTGATTATATAATATTAAAAGATTTTGAATTAATGATACCCTATGAAACTTAGGCGATTTCAACCATTTTCCTGTAATTGACGAGCACTAGGATCGTCAAATATGCAAAATGGTCATTTTTTTCGTCATATTTTCTTATTTATACAACATTGAAAGGCTGATATAAAAATCAGGCTCGACAACTTTTTTAGAAATCTTATTGGCTTGTTTTAATTTTTTTTGGTCCAAATCGGTTATTATTTGTGGACTGTACATTATTTTGAACCAAAAAAGTCATTTTTTCCCACTGTGCGACGGCTTACGTGTTCTTGTTTTAAATCGTTTTTTTTCACACCGTAATTTTTTTTGAATGCCCAAGAAAATCATCTCGAAATATGAGAGAAACCGGTTGATATTAACTCGCGCCTCAAAGACCATGAAGTAGTTTCCCATTAATTCAACATGGGAAAAGGGCAACTTCTTCCTAATGTTAAAATTAAACGCGAAACAAATTGTACTAATTTCACTTATAATACACGATCTTATTCAGAATACTTCTGGAAATAAGAATCTGCCACAATTTCTAATATTATAACATTTTAACACCATCCTATGGAGTCAACAAAAATTGCACATAGTTGCTTATTGGGAATTTCGTGTAATATTAAGGTTAATATTAAAAAACTTTGACTGGATTAGTTATTGAGTTTACTTTTTTTTTGAAACTATTTTTTAATTGTTTAAATTATTTTAATTTTTTTGTTTGTTTGAAAATTGATTTCTACTAGAGATTCACTCTTGTAGTGAATTCAGTTTTTACCCAAAATAAATAATCCTCAACCAAAAAATAAACTTGCAACCAAGTAGTGTAGTTGAATATTTAACAAAAAAGGTGTCAACTTAAAATAAAAATCAGTATAGAGTTCAACTAAAAAATATGAAAATTCGAGAAAAACGTTCAAATTTGTAACCAAACAGTTTAAATTTATGTAAAAAGAAGAATTTCAAACCAAGAAGATAAATTTTCTACCAAAAAGACGAAATTCTAACAAAATACATAAAAATGAATTTTCAACCAAATTTTTGAATTTAAAATCAGAACGAAATATTTCGATTTTTAGTTAAACAATTAGTTTTTAACTTAAAAATACGAATTCTTAACCAACAAAAAATTGTTTATTTTAAATTTAAAAAACACATAGAATTTAACCAAAATATATGAATTTTCAAAAAAAATGATACATGTTTAACCAAATGTTGAATTTTTAATCAAAAAGTCAAATTTTCAACAAAATATAAAAAAGATGAATATTCCAAAAAAATAGTTGAATCATAAACCAAAAATAATAAAGAAATAAATTGCCATCCGAATATTTAAATTTTTAACAAAAAATACGAATTTTCAACAAAATACCTGAACATGAATTTTTAACCAAAATGGAATAGTTATATTTTTCACTTGAAAAAATCAATTTTTAACAAAGTTTTTCAAGTTTTAACCAAGCAGTTGAATTAAAAAAAAAGAATATTAAAAAAAAGTTTAATCCTTAACAAAAACAGATAAATTAGCAACCAAATAGATGAATTGGGTAAATAATATAAAGTGAGAAACACAGATATTTAAATAGGTCCAAATAAAATATGATTTAATCCAGTATTTTTAATATTAAAAACCATAAGGAATACACTACATGAAGAAAACACCACGATTCACACACTTTCAGGGAAAACATTATTTAATCAATTTTTAATGGTTCAATAATGAAAACACAAAAGATACATAGGAATATCCAAATATGTATAAAAAAAATTTATTTTTTTATTGTTCTACAATGCGCTATGTTAATAAACATATAAGTATAGTATAAAAAAGTTGTAAAATGTTCTCAACAAATAATAATATTGAACACATCACTGCCAAGAAAAATAAATTGTTTGAACAAATTAAAATCATTTATGCAATACAAAACTAGTTTAAAAATGAGTAAAACTCAAAGACTCATTCAGTCATAATTATTTTTGCAAAAAAGATATTCTAATTTGATTATTAACCTTACTATTACGTGAAACTCAATTAGCACTTGGGAGATTCTTTAGGAGTTAAGGGCCCAATAATACTGTCTTAAATTTTTATCCCTGCTATTATTAATCGATTACGCTCAAATTTGGAGATAATTTTTTCCGGAGTTCGAAAAAAACTAAAGGGCAAAATTGAAAAAATATGAGTTTGAAAATTAGGGGCCGCCATATTGTACATTTTAAGTTTGTAGTGCAAATAGGTTGTCAAAAATGTAGCTTATTAACAGTCTATAATTAGGCACGTGAAAAGTGAAAACAGTTATGCAGATTGCTTTCAGTCGCCTTTTGAAAGAAATTAATACCAATAATATAATTTATTTTAGCTGTTGTTCCACGAGATTGAAAACATTCAACGCGTTGCGGCTGGCGTTCTTTGTGAATTAGCAGCGGAAAAGGAAGGTGCGGAAATGATCGAACAAGAAGGTGCAACTGCACCTTTGACGGAACTTTTGCATTCGAGAAACGAAGGTGTTGCCACCTATGCAGCAGCAGTTTTATTCCGAATGTCGGAAGACAAACCGCAAGAGTACAAGAAAAGACTTTCCTTGGAATTAACCAATTCTCTCTTCCGCGAAGATCTTAATTTATGGGATGGCGGTGATTTCGGAATGGGTCCTGATTTACAGGTGAGATTGCAGTTTTTGAAAATTTGAATGCTGTTTAAGATTTAAGTACTTCATGATGCTGTAAAAGAAAGTTTACAAAAACTAGTTCTTAACTTTTGCAGTTAGTTTTTATTATTTTTATATCGTATTTGTATCAAATGCTCATAAAACCCTTTTCAAGAGGAGAAATTGATCAATTTCCTTGGGAAATATACATTAAATTGATCCTTCTTTTTGATTTAAATACTAAGTATTGTGCTTAGAGGAACAATGGATTATTCAAAATTATTATGACAATTTCCCAATTGATACTTGCATGGAAATTTTTTTTTATATACATGTTTACTCTTTACGTGAAAGAATCTATTATTCTGCTACTTTTAACATTTAACTTATTATAGGACATTTTTGGCCCTGATCAAGCCTATGACGGTATGTATGGACAAGGGCCGCCCAGTGTCCATAGCAGCCATGGAGGCCGAAACTATCAACAACAAGGTAACGATTTCGTATTTTACATTCCCTAATTGAAAATTAAATCAACTTAGTATAAATAATAGGATGCGTGATGCTAGTACTAATGGAAATTCACCAATTTAAAACTTTTTTTAAATACCTTTATACAAACTAATAATAATAATAATATATAGTACAAGATGAAGATGTTAAAAAACTATTTATTTGTGAAAAGTGTTTGTTACACTTAAGTTCGAACTGAAATTCAATTCTAAGTATTGAGGACATAAAATGAGTATTATCAGCTTGTTTTTTAATTTATATAAATATAATTTATGTAAGATTCCTGATAAAATTAACCAATTTAACCAATTTTTAAATATTTCTTATCTATTTATACCTATTATCTATTTTTTTTAAATCTTTAAAAATCTATATTTCTAAAAATCTTTTCAAGATTAAAATTCTCTTTAAATCTCCTTAATTCTTCTAGATACTTCTTGAATTAACTCGATTTTGTTTTCTTTTTTACTGACAAAATTAAAACATTTTGCTTAACAATCATTTCGGTCCTTCTAAGCTTTCTAATCTTCAAAACTTATTCTAATTTTTCCTGATTTTTTAAATTCTGCAAAATAAACAGAATTGCCTATACAATCTTTCAGACTCTTTTTGCAATTTTTGAAATGTTTTAAAATCTTTTAAAATAATCTCTGAAAATTAATTTTTCCTAGGAACGTACAAAATTTTCTTTCAATTTCGTGAAACCTTATACAATTCTTAAACAATCTTAACAAGCTTTAAATATTTTTTTATCGTTTCAAACCTTCTGAATATCTCTTGAGCTTACTCAGATTTGTTCTAAAATTATGTAATATGTCAAAATTGCAAAATTTTGCTTCATAATCTTTTACACACTTTTTAAAAATGTTCGGAAATAATAAAAAAGGTTTGGTGATCTTTTTTTAATTTTCTCTTAGAATTCATTACAAAACAATCACTTAAGTTTTCCCCATGAATCTTAAGAACTTTTTTCATTCTCTTGACACTCTGAAAAATTCAGTTAAAACCTAAAAATTCTTTAAATCCTGAATATTTAAAAAATTAGTCTTAAAGTCTTCCATTTTTTTTTCTACACATTTTGAAATCTGAAAAGCTTAAAATTATTCTTTTAAAATAAATTACTTAAATGTATGACTAAACTCTTTGTTATTTTAACTGCAGCTTAACCCCTTAATTCTAAATAATCTATAAAATACTACAAAAAAGTAATAATTAAGAATCAAGACAAAAAGAAGGGGGTTTCGCCATGTATTTTTTAATCTAAAATACGTATTCACTTTTTTCGGGAACCTTACAAATCTGGGAGGTTATCATTAGCAAAAATCGAAAATTGCGATTTTTTATCGCCTTTCGTATACTGAATATTTTTTGTTTTATATGTCCGATTTTGCAATACTTTTTTTATTTTACTTAAACCAAATATTTACCTTCTCCCAGCGAAAGTTCATGCTCGACTTATATTTTTCTTTGTACAAAAAACAGTTCTTCTATATGTTGCTTTTATAAATTGAAGGGTCCGCGGTCTAAACCTGTTAACTGACATTTCAGAAATTTTGCAGAGCGAATTTAAATCGTTATTTTTGCAATTTTTAATATTTTTTTAAACTGTAAAATGTTTCTTGTTCATTTACTAGGAAAAATAATAAACGTTAGATTTCTAACATTCGAATCAAAATTGAACGTTATATCACTATTAAAAGCTATTTATATGTTATCTACAAGGGTCCAGCGGTCTAAACATATTATTTGTAGTGTTCTACCGCTGATTATCTATTGGCTTGTTGTTGTTTCGTTGTTTTTCAAACTGCGGGTAAGTTTTATATGTAAAAATATTTCGAATCGCAAGCCGAACATACATGTACTTGCAAAAATTTTAAATCGTTTTTTACAAAAAATTGTACTGTGTTAGTAATCGAGACGCGTCGCTCACCTTCGTCTTTACAGCGATTTGTAGACGACAACATCGAAAATGACGTAAAAATAGTAGCCACAAAAAACTTTTAACATACACATACACTTAAGAGCACATACCCTGACATGTGTCTCACTGGCCTATTCTACGAGTAAAATAAGCCGTTGTGAGAAAAAGCACGGATTTCCCATAAGGCGTCATAATCAGTTAACAGGTTTAGACCGCGGACATATGCACTAGATACTAAACCCCGATTTTCAAAAATCCCGTTTCAAAAACTACAAGGAATTTTGCTGTTTCGCTTGCGCGATATTAACTGCATATAAAGAATGTTTCAGAAAATACAAAAAAATAAATTTCGAAAAAAATGTAATTTAACAGGTTTAGACGGCGGATCCTTCAATTATATTCTTCTATGTAGATTCTTTAATTTAAACTCTAAAGTTATCGTAAACAATTTTCAAACTTAGTTACGATGTAAGAATATTAAGTTACATAATTGTCATGAGAATTTTCAACATCATAAATTTCTAACAATTCTCATGAGTGTGAAAAGAGTTTCTTTCTGTTGCCTTTCATCTCAGCAATTTTTAAGCTTAGAATTGCTTTAATTTTCTTAGCAGGTTATGACCAGATACCAGTAAATTCAATGCAAGAATTGGAATTGGGCGGAGGTTCACCTTATGGCCAAATGGATACCATGGAGGTGGCCCAAGGTGAGATAAGTTTCGATAATCTCGAACAGCTTCCTGCACCACCCCAAGATAACAACCAGGTGGCCGCTTGGTACGACACAGATCTCTAAATTTATGATGATTCATACGGACTGCCCATTTGAGCACGGCCTACTTACTTAATTATACCCAATATCTCATTGTACATTTTGAATATAATGTTCCTAAATTACAAAATTTGGTTTCGAATTGTATTCAGCTGCATGAGGGGAAGTTAAGTAGTCGCCGGGCTTATTGAAAAAGTTACTTCGTGTTACAAGACTTTGGCTATGAACAATGACAATGATGGAATAAATGTACATATTGTAAAATATGATAGAAATAGTATATTTTAGATCATTTTATGAGTATATAACTTTTTTATTATTGACAAATGACGTTTCTACTAGTTACTTATTAATTAAGGACTGAATTTTACTATATGCTGCGATAATGACTTAAGGTAAATATGATTAGAAATTATTTTTAAATTTATACGTATTATTAAACATTTTAAGAGGAGTCTTCTATACTGTTAATTTTAATTAAATATTAATCTATTTGAGGCACGAATTAAGTAATCACGTAACATAATTTAAGTAAACGTAAGCGATTGTGCATAGCTTCTAGTATTATCTATTTTATATCTTAAGTTTTTAGAATTTAATTATATTTTTTTATGTGAGATTATGTATTAAAATAGTTCTCTATTTTTTAAGGCTTGGGCCTAAATAACCTATTTCAATTGTTTATTTTATAGTTTTATTTTATAGTTTTATTTCATAGTTTTATTTTATAGTTTTATTTTATAGAGATCCTACGAATTTTGTATTAAGGAAACAGCATGTACGGGTAATAATAAATTGCTTATTAATGCAATGAAAACTTTATTATTCCTTTTATGGTGTGTTTTTATTTATTCAATTGTTGAAATCCTAAATCGAACAAAAATATAAAAAACTCTTTGTTCCTGTTTTAAAGTAACTAGAATAGATATGAAAAAAACAGTGCAATATTTGACATTAAATTTAAAATAAAAGAACCACGTTCATAACAGTTGTCACATTTAGGTAACAGGACAGCTCTATAACAAGGAAGTAACATTGTTACAAAAGTTTCGTAATTTTTCAAAACTTAAATAGAATTTTCTCTGTAAAAATAAGATAAGATTGTAATAACTGATTTATGCAATCGATGTTTCTTTTCTAAAGTTGTATCAAAGATTACAGACTTTTCAGAACTAGGAAACAAAAATCCAGGAAAAGGACGTTATGCCTCAGTATATGCATCTATGAATGGTACAATTTTTTTTTAATATGAAAATCACATTCTTATCTTATTTTACACTAATTATTATGCCAATTGAACATATTTTCAGGTATCAGACATTTAACGAAATTTTTCGTACTAGTCCTCCAACTCTTCTTCATATAGGCTTTCGAAGATTTGTTTGATTTCCAGGTCCTATAAATTAATATAATGGATCAGAAGAGATGAGGCAAATTGCTTGAAACAATACGAGTTAATTTATAACTGAGCAGAGTTTTACGAATATCTTACTTTTGACATTTCATCATTGAAAAGTTCCTTACATTGTTTCAGGAAAATTGATGTTTCTTTTTCCAACATCTTTATTCCTTTGTATACACAATTTATCTGTGAATCTATTTCAAGTTGTTTTTCTAGTTCTTCTTTCAGTTGTACGTCTAATTTTTTTCTTTCTCTTGAATAAAATAAAGATAACAATCAATTATTATAAATATGATAATATTCTACTTGTGTTTTAAAAAGTGACAAAAAGTTCCACATCATTTGAAATAAAAATTGAATGCTTTACCAATCAAACAATTTTAAATTGAGAACGTTAAGTGTTTTAAAAATACTAACATACGAAATTCAACAATTTCGTATTCTCTGCGCGCGTGAATAAGCAGATTGGGCAATTACTTTGTTTCGGATTAAAACATTAGCAAATTTTTATTAAAACATTTATTTCAAACTGCAAATATTGAAAATTGCAGGACCATTTCATTTTTAAATCTTTTACGAATGTAAAGTAAAAAATTAAAGGCCTTCATAGCTATGCAATGTTCTTTCAGAAAAGTTTAAATACAATTTTGTTTGAGGCTTCAATATTAGACAATATCTAAATAATCAAATTGAATCCTAGCAAAAATTAAAAATGTTTATTTTCAGTTCTGTTAACTTGAATAATGTCAATGTTTGCTATGTTTGCAAAAGTGATGGACTAGAAAACGTTAATTTCACATTAATAAATATCATAATTGAGAAATCGAACAATTCAAAAGTATTCAAAATTGAACTCGAAATTCAGATGTACTTATATAATTAATTTATGTATATAAGCTAAATATTTAAAACATTCTGATTATCTAATAAACTTCCTGTTTAACACATTATTTATTGTTTAATTTTAATTTCATCTGATCAATTTCATTATTTAGTATATATAATTTAATGTATTATTTCTTATTTAAGAATAAATAATATACTTTTAATTCAATAGTCCCTCATTATATATTTTACTATAAAAAAACTGTTAATTAAAAATATAAAGCCCAAATGACATTTAAAAACATTGTTTTACTAACTTACTTTAACAACTGCACAGATTTATTACGCACAGGCGAAAGGCGTTTTTCTATTTCAAGGTTTAGTTCGTCGATTTCTAAGTCACTAGAGTGATTTTCTTGAATTTCTCGTTCCTTCTTTAACTGATGAATGGTATTTTGCATTTCCTCTTGCTCTTTCTTAAGATTTTCTAATTTCCTTGCCATGTCCCTGAAATTAATGCTTCGTGTTATTATGTAAAAATATTATACAAACTGGAAAGCCATTCTCAATTTTTATTTTCACTAGTATTGTCAATCGCGAGATACGCGTACGCGTAACTTTTTTATTTAGGGGTAAAATTATTTTTTAATACAAGATAAAAATTTGAAATAACTATTTATTTGTTAAACTTTTTTAATATTTCAATTTAGGTTAAAATTATATTCTGGGATCTAAGAATACGGAAATAAGTATTATCAGCTTCTTTTTAAAGTTATAAAAATGTAATTTTCGTAAGATTCTTTAAAAAATTCAAATACGTTTTTAAAGATGATTTGCTGACAAAGAATCTAAAAAATGTTAAAGAAACTTTTTTATTTTACAGGCTTCTATAAAACATTAAAAAAAATTAGAGAAAGCTTAAAAGATATTGAGGTCCTTTAGAAGTACAGAAGTAATTTAAGAATATTTGATTAATTTTAGGAAATCTTTTCAAGTGTCAAAATATTTTTGATCTCCATAACATTTCAAAAATTTCTATATATTTTTTTAATTGACTCGATTTTTTTCTCAAATTTCTAAAAAGTTCTGCAAAATTATTTACAAATATTTTTCAAACTTATAAAGATTTTTTGAAACAATTCAGTTTTCCAACAAATGTTAAAATCCTGCAAAATAAAAACAATTGTCTTAAAACCTTCAAGATTCTTTTTTGACATATTTTGAAATCTTCAAAGCTTAGAATTAATCTTTGAAAATAAAACCAAAATTGATAAAAATTTTCCTAGAAATCTTATTTTCTGCACTCATACAAATCTTAAGAATGGAATGATTTCTAATAAGTTAAAAAAGACCTTATAAAATTGAAATTGTCTCTTTTATCAATAATGATTAGATACATTGAGAAATAAATTTCATCACAAAATAAAATAACTTGGTTTGAAATTTTTATTAACAAATTGGTGGTGTAGAAATTCGTAATATTTTTTAATAGAAAAACAAACTGAAAACAGCGACTAAAAGTCATATTTACGCAGTTTTGCAAACAATCAGGTTTTCGACTACAATTTGTCCGATATTTTCGAGATATTTGGTATCATCCATTATTTTTAGATAGGATACCTTTTTTCATGCTGTAATTCCTTTAGCTTAGCCATTTCTTCTTTTGCCTTCTGAACCAATGCCTGAATATCTTCTTTAAGTTCAATAAGCCTTTTCTTTTCTCTAATTGAATGATATTTTAGTTCACTCTCGGATATTTTAAATTCTTTTTGTTTCTCCAGTTCTTGTAATTGTATGATTAGTACTTCTGGCGATTCCACCACTTGAACTTGTACTTCAGCAGTTTGATGAGCTACCTATCGTGCGAACAATTTTTAATTATACCACTCTTAAAATCTGATATGTACAACTCCCACGAAATGCATTGCAAACTTTGAAATCTGTTGAAAGCCCATTGAATCCCTTGTAATTAAAAGAATTTTATAACATTCCCTGTAATCCTGTGCAACCTTTCAAATTTAAGTTCTTTGAAATCTCAGAAAAATCGTACGCATGCAATGTCAAAAATTGAGAAAACCAAATAGCGGATCCAATATGGTGGAAGGACAGGCACAAAAAATTTTTGATTCTTTTCAAAATTGGGCGTTCATGGTGGTGAAATTTTACAAAGCGTCGTATAGAAAAGTAGCATGGGCTGCGAGACTGTTGCAAAAACATTGAATATTATTGTTTAGTTTTACAATGGTTAAGAGTTGCTGTGTATTTAATTCTACAAATACACGTAAATAATACGTATGCATTTTACAAATTTCCTAAGCATATAATTACAAAAAAACCCTATAACCTATAACTTTTAGTCATCGTCAATGCCGGCAATGGCCGGCAATACAATACATTCGACTTTCGATTTTTTGTTTTGTTATGTTGGTACACGTGTCCCCAGCTAGATTTAGGGGGTTTTCTGTCTCGCAGGGGGAATTTTAGGGGGACAAAATCTTTAGGGTGACCTTGGGGGGGGGGGGGGGGGTCAAAATAAAAAAAAAAAAATGGTGTAGGGTGAAGGAGGTGATTTTTTTTTTGATTTTCTTTTATTAAATAAAT
>JAAAKG020132937.1:0-14339 GCA_010014905.2 Druon quercuslanigerum
AAGATAAAAAACTCTTAATTTTTTAATCGAAGTTCTTGTAAATTTATAAAGCGACTGAGAAAAAAGTCATTGAATATTCATTCTTAGATGACTCCATAAACAAATTGACTCATAGAAAAAATCCAAACTCCTTATTTTTAATTGAAATTGTTTAAATAATTAATATTCTTGTAAATCTGTCAAGCAAAAAAGAAAAAAGTCATTGAAGACATGCTTAGTTGACCCCGGAAACAAAAAGACTCGTAGAAAATAAGTCAAACTCCTAATTTTTAATCGTAATTATTTAAATAATTAATAATTCTTGTAAACTTACAAAGCAAAATAGATAAGAGTAATCGGATAGACATTATTAGTTGACTTCGAAAACAAATTGACTCGTAGAAATAAAACCAAACTCTTAATTTTTAATCGAAATAATTTGAATAATTAATAGCGCTGCTAAATTTATAAAGCAACATAAATAACAGTAATCAGATAGACATTCTTAGCTGACTTTGAAAACAAAGTGACTCGTAGAATGAAATGCAAACTCCTAGCTTTTAAAAGAAATTGTTTAAATAATTAATACTCTAGTAAATTTGCAAAGCATCAAAGAAAAAAATTGATTTAATATTCATTTTTATTTGACTCCGTATACAAATTGACTGGAAGAAAAAAAGCAAAACTCTTAAATTTTAATCGAAATTATTTGAATAATTAATTAGTTCTTATAAATTTATAAAGCAACAAAGAAAAAGTCATGGAATAGTTATTCTTAGATGACTCCATAAAAAAATCGACTCGTAGAAAAAAAGTCAAACACTTAATTTTTAATTGAAATTGTTAAAATAATTTACATTCTAGTAAATTTGTAAAGCATCAAAGAACAAATTGATTGAATGGACATTCTAAATTGACTACGTAAACAAATTGACTCGTAGAAATAAAGACAAACTCTTAATTTTTAAACAAAATTATTTAAATAATTAATTGACTCGTAGACAAAAGATAAAAAACTCTTAATTTTTTAATCGAAGTTCTTGTAAATTTATAAAGCGACAGAGAAAAAAGTAATTGAATAGTCATTCTTAATTGACTCGTAGAAAATAGCCAAACTCCTTATTTTTAATTGAAATTGTTTAAATAATTAATAATTCTTGTAAACTTACAAAGCAAAATAGATAAGAATAATCGGATAGACATTCTTAGTTGACTTCGAAAACCAATTGACTCGTAGAAATAAAACCAAACTCTTAATTTTTAATCGAAATTGTTTAAATAATTAATATTCTTTTAAGTTTGTCAAGCAACAAAGAAAAAAGTCATTGAATAGTTAGTTTTAGTTCACTCCGGAAACAAAAAGACTCGTAGAAAAAAAGTCAAACTCCTAATTTTTAATCGTAATTGTTTAAATAATTAATAGTTCTTGTAAATTCACAAAGCAAAATAAATTAGAAAAATCGGATAGACATTCTTAGTTAAATTAAAAAACAAATTGATTCGTAGAAAGAAAACCAAACTCTTACTTTTTAAGCAAAATTATTTGAATAATTAATAGTTCTTCAAAATTTATAAAGCAACAACGAAAGAAGTCATTGAATAGTCTTTCTTAATTCACTCCATAATCAAATTGACTCGTAGAAAAAAGCCAAACTTTTAATTTTTAATTGAAACTGTTTAAAAAATGAAAATTGTAGTAAATTTGTAGAGCATCAAAGAACAAATTGATTGAATAGTCATTCTAAGTTGACTTCAAAAACAAATTGATTCGTCGAAAAAAAAGACAAACTCTTATTTTTTCCATCTACATTGTTTAAATAATTAATAGTTCTTGTAAATTTATAAAGCAACAAAGAAAAAAGTCATTAAATAATAATTCTTAGTTGACTCCATGAACAAATTGACTAGTAGAAAAAAGCCAAACGCTTTATTTTTGAACGAAATTGTTTTAATAATAATATTTCTTGTAAATTTTTGAAGCAACCAAGAAAAAGTCTTGGAATAGTCATTATTAGTTGACTCCATAAACAAATTGATTCGTAGAAAATAAAAAAAATCTTATTTTTTTCATCGAAATTGTTTAAATAATGAATAGTTTTCGTAAATTTACAAAGTAACAAAGAAAAACGCCATTGAATAGTCATTCTTAATTGACTTCATAAACAAATTGACTCGTAGAAAAAAAGCCAAACTCTTAATTTTTAAACGAAATTTTTAAAATAATTAATTGACTGGTAGAAAAAAAATAAAAAGTCATAATTTTTTGTTCTACATTGTTTAAATAATTAATAGTTCTTATAAATTTATAAAGAAACAAAGAAAAAAGTCATGGAATAGTCATTCTTAGTTAACTCAATAAACAAATTGACTAGAAAAAAAGCCAAACTCTTAATTTTTAAACGAAATTATTTAAATAATTGATATTTCTTGTACATTTTTCAAGCAACAAAGAAAAAAGTCTTTGAATAGGCATTATTAGTTAACTGCATGAACAAATTGACTCATAGAAAAAAAAGCCAAAGACTTAAGTTTTAATTGAAATTGTTGAAATAATTATCATTCTAATAAATTTGTAAAGCATCAAAGAATAAATTGATTGAATAGTCATTCTTAGTTGACTCCGGAAATAAATTGACTCGTAGAAAAAATACAAACTCTTAATTTTTAATCGTAATTGTTTAAATAATTAATAGTTCTTGTAAATTTACAAAGAAAAATAGATAAGAGTAATCAGATAGACATTCCTAGTTGACTCCATAAACAAATTGACCCGTAGAAATAGAACCAAATTTTTAATTTTTAATCGAAATTATTTAAATAATTAATATTTGATGTAACTTTAAAAAGCAACATAAATAACAGTAATCAGATAGACATTCTTAGCTGACTTCGAAATCAATGTGACTCGTAGAATGAAAAGCAAACTCCTAATTTTTAATAGAAATTGTTTGAATAATTGATACTCTAGTAAATTTGCAAAGCATCAAAGAAAAAAAGTAATTGAATATTCATTTTTAATTGACTCCATATACAAATTGACTGGAAGAAAAAGAGCAAAACTCTTAAATTTTAATCGAAATTATTTGAATAATTAATAGTTCTTCTAAATTTACAAAGCTAAAAAGAACAAAGTAATCGTATAAAAAATTCTTCGTTGACTTCGGAAACAAATTGACTCGTAGGCAAAAGGCGAAACTTTATTTTTTAATCGAAATAGTTTAAATAATTAATATTCATGTAAATTTGCAAAGCATTAAAGAAGAAATTGACTGAATAGTCATTCTTAGTTAACCTTGTAAACAAATTGACTCATAGAGATAAGATAAAAAACTCTTAATTTTTTAATCTAAATTGTTTAAATAATTAATAGTTCTTGTAAATTTATAAAGCAACAAAGAAAAAAGTCTTTAAATTGTCATTATTAGTTGACTCCATAAACAAATTGACTAGTAGACAAAAAGCCAAACTCTTAATTTGTTAACGAAATTGTTTCAATAATTAATATTTCTTGTAAATTTTTCAAGCAGCAAAGAAAAAAGTCTTTAAATAGTCATTATTAGTTGACTCCATAAACAAATTGACTCGTAGAAAAAAATACAAACTTTTAATTTTTCCACCGAAATTGTTAAGTAATTAATAGTTCTTGTATATTTACAAAGCAGCATAATAAATTGAACGTATTCTTTAAAAATAGCCTTTTGTGAATATATTTTAAATAATTACACTGTTTGAAGATTAAATAAAAGTTAAAAAAAAAAATTTTCTAACAAGAAGATTAATATTCTATCAAAAACAGACAGATTTTTTAACACAATAATTGAATTTTGAAACCAAAAAAATTATTTTTAAACAAAAAACCTAAAGTTTTACCAAACACTTTAAATTTCACAAAAAATAAACTAATTTTAAACAAAAAAGTTCAAACCACATTTATTTAGACACCAAAAGTTGCACTTTTAGTTAAAAAGGACAAATTTTTAAACAAAAAAATTTAATTTTCGATAAAGAAGACGATTTTTTTATGAAATTTCCACTTTTTGGTAAAATATTAATTTTGTTGTTGAAAAGTGATACTTTCACGTTGAAAATTCTACCAGTTTGTAGAAAATTCATTACTTTCTTCTCCTGAATTTGTTGGTTTTCCGAAAAAGCCACGGGCTTTTGAAATGGAACCTTGGATTTTAAATGGAAAAAGGTAGATTTTTAATTAAAAAAAGGAAAAACGCAGTACTTCTCATAACCTTTTTGCTAATACAATAAATAAATTTTATTTTAATTTTTAATTCTCCAGTCCCCTTTTATTGTGCCCGTAAATCCTGCAAAAAAATGTAAAATATTTTTCTATCAAATTCTTGCTAAGGAATTGGTAATTTTTTCAAAATGAATAAATTTTACTAAAGGGACAAGTTACCAAGAATTGTTAAAATAATTAATAATTAATAATAGTTAATAATAAGTTGACGAATGTCAAGAAAAGTAATGTTTGCTTAACATATTTGCTAATTATTCAAACAAGATTCATTTGTTTGAACCATTTTTCTTTTTTTAAACTATTTTTCCCTTTTAAAACTAAATATGCTTCAGCAAAAATATTAATCTGAATAGCCGTTAATTGTTTAATTAATTTCAGAAAATGATAACTTATCACGCTTTACATAAAAAAATTTGTTCAAGCAAAAAAAATTGTTTTAATATTTACCAAATTATCATTTAATAACATATTGCTGTCAACATTTTTTAATTATGTGGCTGCTTCTAGAAAAAATTTAAATTTTCGAAACTTTAAAGAGAAAAAATTGTTTGAACAAATTAAAATTGTATTAATAATTAACAAATATGTTAAATAAGCAGTAGTTTTGAAATTCATTAACTTTGTATATTTTATCCCGAAAAATAATAACTTTTTACGATTTAGAGAGGGAAAAAAAAATTTAAACAAATAATAAATGGTTAAATGTATAAATGACAAAAAATGCAAATTTGATAGTTTGTACCAAATTTTCTTAATAATTTTCTTTTTAAACTAAAAAAACGCGTATTTATTTTTAAGATTTTTTTTCTAATTTATACAAATCCGTAAATAACCAAAAAATATATTTTTTAGAAAATTAAAAATATCTATTTATTTTTTAAATTATCAAGAACGCAACTTTAGGAATAAATTAATAAAATTGTATATTTCATCACTTTTTTTAAATATAATATTTCAACAAAAAATACTTTTTTACGTTTAAGTTTATTTACATCCATCAACTTCACCCAAAGACAATTTAAAAAAAGTTCATCTATGCAAAAAAATTTTAAATTGAAAATTTTTAATCGCTCAGGACTTTTAAAATTAAAGGTCAAACCATCCACAAGTGAAATTTAATGATTGTGAATTCTCTTTTGTTAAAACTCTTTTGGCTCTAACGATCACATTCTCATCACGTGTCTCGTGAGAAAAAAAAAAGGTAAAAGCAAATTTGAAATCTAATCAAGGTATATTTATACGATGAAAACAAAAAATACGCGTCCTATTAAAAAATATTCATAATAATTTTTAGATGTCGTTCGGACAAACAGCTTTTGTTTATTCATTTTTTAAAAATCTTTTATCCATTTTTCCAAAAGTTTAATTAAAAAAATTGGCAATGTTAATTTTATCGATTAAGTAAAAAACTACACATCCTTTTAAAAATCATTGACAACAAATTCGTAGATCATTTTTGTATAAACAGTTCTTGTTTATTAATCTTTTTTGTGTCTTGCACGGTTATGCCGCAAAATGGAATTTTTTATTTTCAATACCATTTTTTACGATTAAAACGAACAATACGTGTCTAATCAAAGAAATTGTCTCAAAATATATTTTATTAATTTTTTTTTTTTAATATGAACAATTTTGTTTGCTCCCATTTTTATATATCTCTTATAGTATTTTTCTGGAAAATGGCATTTTTAATTTCTTAAAGAGTATTTTTTTTAAATAAAACCGGGTTTAATACAATAGGATTGAAGGCTTGCCACAATTAAAAGTTACTGAGTGGAAATTATATCTTTAGGGCTGCTTAAGAGGTGCCCGTGTGGAAAATTCTTCTGGCACTGGCGTGGCCCAGACCAGACCGTCAGGCGCTGACCAAACGGTCTGGCCTGATCCAGACCAAAAGTGTAACGTTTTTTCTAACTAGCCCAAGGCCAGACCGTCTGGTCAGCCGCTAATTATGAGCTGGTCAGCCGCTATACAGGGGCTGGTCAGCACCTAGACAGGGGCTGGTCAGCAGCTAGACAGGGGCTGGTCAGCAGCTAGACAGGGACTGGTCAGCAGCTAGACAGGGACTGGTCAGCCTCTAGACACGGGCTAGTCAGCCGGCGAGTTATTGGCTCGCCAGACACTAGTTAAATAGGCAAAACAGGATTTTCTAGAAAAATGTATTAAACATTTTTTAATATAATCATTTAAAAGTAAAAGCTTGCTTAAAAAATATACAACCATCAATAAAATCAATAAATTTAATTATCGTTTCTCATAGTTATTCTTATATAATAGATAAAAAGTAGGTTTGTACTAAACCTTTAGTTAATAACTTAATAAATATTTTTAATATATTATTTATTATTTAATATATCATTACAAAAATAACAAGAAACTTTTGACAGTTCCTGACACTTGATCGACATAAACTAGTAGTGATTTCGGGAGGTCGGAGACAATCAGTGTCAGAATACTTCAAGTTGTGATGTCAACTAGCAAAATGTCTGCACGCCGACGGCCAACCAATAAATTCCAATTGCTCGGGAAAAACTTTATTGTTTTAATGAATTGGAAAAAAATATCTTTTTACTACAGATAAAAAAAATATCAATATCGACCCTCAGACGTTTTTGAAATTAAAAGAAATATTACAGTATCGAACTTAGATTTTTTGTTCTTGGCTCGCTAATCAGCGCCAGGCATGGACCAGGCCAGACAGCCAAGGTGATAAAAAATTCTTGTTTTTATAGTTTTAATGTAACTTTTTTGAAATATGTACAAAAAATTGCTGATGGAGCATAAGATTTTTTTTCTTGGCTAATAGCTGACCAGCGCCAAACCTGGGCCAGAACAGTCTGTCAAGATGATAAGAAAAAAACACTGTTTTGATAGTGTAAATTTTTTTATTTTCTATCCTTTTAAACAGCCGTTCACTTTTTTGTAAATATGTAAAAAAATTGGGTGATCTAAGTCAGAACTTTTATTGTTTCTTGGCCAGCTGACCAGTGCCAGACCTGAACCAGGCTAGACTCTAAAATGATAAGAAAACAATTCTTGTTTTGATAGCTTCAATTTATTATTTTCTATCATTTTAGACACCCTATAACTTTTTGGAAATTTGTAAAAAAAATTTGCTGTTGGAATATAAGATTTCTTTTCTTGGCTAGCTGACCAGTGCCAAACCTGGGCCAGACCAGACCTTGCAAACTAGATGGTCTACATAAGGTCAAACCTGAGCAAGACTGGCGTCAGGCATTAGTCAGATCAGATCTTCCTGACTAGACAGTCTAGATTAATCCAGACCTGGGCCAAACCTGTACCCAGACTGCCAGTAAATTTTTCCACACGGGTGACTATACACCAAACTCTCGCTTTCAGTCCAGTGTCGGTATTTGCTTGCAAATGGCTTTGGTCTCCAATTAGGGGGGATCCAAACGTAAACATTCAAGACCGCCTCAACCGTTTACAATTGGAATGCCTAATATTGCGCAATATACACGACTGAGTACTCGCGCACAGCGGTTTACTTGGATTTACAAAATATTTGTATTAAGTACTTATTTTCCCATTTTTTTCATTTATTTTTCCGGAAAAGTAATAAATTAAGGATTGGAAGAGTCATAACCAAAAATCGAAAGTCTAATTTTTGGTCCACACCAGTATATACTATCTCTTTAAGAATTGATCGAAAGAGAGCCGTAGGAGTCTGACTGTTTTTTGTCGATAATCGTGCACAACACTAGAAAATGTACGATCGATCAGTGTCAGGATACTAGATGGAGATAGGTTGGCATCTGACATAATACATGGTATTTCCCCTTGAAGATCATTCAATAGTGCCTGGCGTAACCGGTGATAACATTTCTCTGACACATTGAACTATGGACAAATGTTTCAATATTTAATTTAGAAATTTTCTTATGAAACAGATTTTTCTTTAAATAAATTTTTTGATTCCTATTTAAATTCTATTTGTTTAAATTCTATTAATAGAAATAATTTTTTTCTGCTGCGTCTTTAGCGCATTAAAATACTATCCATAAGGAAGTCATAATGAATTCAGGCCTTTCTTATAATTATACCAATTGAGATAATAAATAAAATTGAAGTCATCGGGAACGTTCCAGAATATTCTAGAAACTTAGCACAGACACGAACCATTTCAGCAAATGTATAGTTTTTAGCAAAAAATTGTAGTTTCTGGTAGAATTATTTTTTATAATGTTATATAATTTTTAACTAAGTAGTTTATTTTCCCTTTCAAACTAAAGAAACTTGCAGAAGTTTAATATTTGATCAAATAAAATGCATTCATAATAATATTGAAATTTGTGCCCATTTTTATTATTTTATTTTATACCTTAAATGTGAAATTTCAAAATTTAATGAAAAAATTAGATAATATTTATTCATATTTATGAAAAAGAATTTTTATATAAAATCGTAAAGTTTTAATGAAGGTACTACATTTTTAAAATGTTTAGGTTGTGTTAATTTTTTTCACTGAAACTGAGCATTTTCAAATAAAAATCATGATGCTATAAATAAGGTTTAGAATCTTTTAACAATTTCAGGTTAAGTTAGCCTTTTACGACTAAAACAAGAACAATTAACCTTTTATGAATATTTGAAATTTTTAAATTTTTATGTTATATTAAGATTTATTTTATTGGTTTTCGTCGGAAATTGTTTTTTTTTTTTTAAGAAATTCTATTTAAAAGAAGATTCTCAACTTGGAATTTTTTTAGGTTATGATAGCGTTTTCCCCCTAAAATCGTTTTTAATTAAGCAAAAAAAAATGTTTGAAAAATATATGGTTCTGACAGAAAATCGTTGTTTGTTAAAAACACTATAATTTAAATCATATTTACAATCTTCTAAGAATTTCGTATTATGTTGGCATTTTTCGTCGGAAATTGTTATATATACTAAAAAAATTGATTTCAAAGAGATTCTCAAACTTGAACAATTTTAGGTTATTTTAGCGTTTTGCGCCAAAGATTGTTATTAAAAATACCAAAAATGCTTACTGAAATTTGGTATTTTGAATTATAAAAAAATTATTCAATAAATATTCATGAATTTGAACAATTTTAGGTTATGTTAGCGACATACATAAAAATTGATTATTTTAAAATCAAAACCTTTATTATTTGAACCAAATTTAGAATCTTTTAAAAATTTTGGACTATATTAACAATAAAAAAAAATTTCAATTAATATTCATAAATTTAGGCAATTTTTGGTTGCATGAGCGCTAAACAGAAGCATCTCTTATTCTGAAACAAAAATCATTATAACTTGAAAAATATTTACAAGTTGTTAACAATTTTCAATTATTATTAAAAATTGAATTACAAAATTATTTTAAAAAAAGATGATCAAATTTTAATAACTGAATATTATGTCAGCATTTTGCACAAACAATTGTTATTAAACACGAAAAATTATGATAATTTTAACAAAATGTAGAATTTGCAACAATATTCAATTACGCTAGCGTTCTTCGTCGGAAATTGGTATTTTTACTTTTTATTTTGAACAGGATTTAGAATCTTTTAATCATTTTTGATTAGGCTATCGTTTTTAGTCGGAAATGTATATTTTTAATAATAAAAATAATATTTGTATATTTAAACAATTTTAGGTTATGTTAGCGTTAAACACAAAAATTTATTATTTTAAAATAAAAATCGCTATAATTTGAACCAAATTTAGTGTCTTGTGACAATTTTGGATTATAATAATAATAAAGAAATAGATGTCAATTAATATTAATAACTTTTAGCAATTTTGGGTTGTACTTGCGCTAAACACAAGCATCTCTTTTTTTAAACAAAAATCATTATAACTTGAAAAATATTGGAAATTTGTTAACAATTTTCAATTATTATTAAAAATTGAATTCCAAAATTTATTTCAAAAAAGATCATCAAATTTTAATGACTGAAGTTTATGTTTGCACTTTGCACAAACAATTGTTATTAAACATGAAAAATTATGATAATTTTAACCAAATTTAGAATTTTCAACAATTTTCAATTACGCTAGTGATTTTTTTCTAAAATTGGTATTTTTACTTTAAAGAATTGATTTCAAAAACGATTATCAAATTTCTAACAATTTTAGGTTATGTTAGCGTTTTGCACACAAAATTTGTATTTAAAAAGAACAATCGTAATATTTTGAACAGGATTTAGAATCTTTTAATAACTTTCGATTAAGCTATCGTTTCTAGTCAGAAATTGGTATTTTTAATAATAAAAATAATATTTAAGTAAATATTTATAAATTTAAACAATTTTTGGTTACGTTAGCTTTGAATGCAAAAATCGATTCTTTTCATACAAAAATCATTATAATTTGAACAAGATTTAGAATCTTTTAACAATTTTCAATTACGCTAGCTTTTTTCGTCGGAAATTTAGTATTTTTATTTAGAAAGAAAAACCGTGATAGTTTGAACAAGATTTGAAATTTTTTCACAATTTTCAATTTTTTCGTCGGAAATTGGTATTTTTAATATTTAAAAAAATTATTTCAATCAATATTATAAAATCTTAACAATTTGAGGTTATGTTAACGTTAAGCACAAAAATTGATTATTTTAAAACAAAAATCATTATAATTTGAACCAAATTTAGAATCTTATAACAATTTTGGATAATAATAATAATAAAAAAATAGATTTCAAACAATATTCATAAATTTAAGCATTTTTTTGTTGTATCAGCACTAAACACAAGCATGTCTTATTTTAAAATAAAAATCATGATAACTTGAAAAATATTTACAAGTTGTTAACAATTTTCAATTATTATTAAAATTTGAATTCCAAAATTTATTTCAAAAAAGATTATGAAATTTTAATAATTGAAGTTTATGTTAGCATTTTCCACAAACAATTGTTATTAGGTACAAAAAATTATAATACTTTTAACAAGATTTAGAATTTTCAACAAATTTCAATTACGCTAGCGTTTTTCTTCGGAAATTAGTATTTTTACTTAAAAGACTTGATTTCAAAACAGGATTTAGAATCTTTTAATAATTGTCGATTAAGCTATCCTTTTTAGTCAGAAATTGGTATTTTTAATACTAAAAATAATATTTAAGTAAATATTCATAAATTTAAACAATTTTAGGTTATGTTAGCGTTAAAAACAAAAATCGATTCTTTTCATACAAAAATCATTATAATTTGAACAAGATTTAGAATCTTTTAACAATTTACAATTTTTTCTTCTGAAAATGGTATTTTTAATATTAAAAAAAAATTATTTCAATAAATATTATTAAATTAGAACAATTTTTGGTTATGTTAGCGTTGAGCACAAAAATCAATTTTTTAAAAAGAAAAATCATTGTAATTTGAACCAAATTTAGAATCTGGTAACAATTTAGGATTATAATAATAAAAAAAATAGATTTCAATTAATATTTATAAATTTAAGAAATTTTGGGTTACATTAGCGCTAAACACAAAAATCTCTTATTTCAAAGCAAAAATCATTATAACTTGAAAAAGATTTACAAGTTGTTAACAATTTTCAATTATTATTAAAAATTGAATTCCAATATTTATTTTAAAATAGATTATGACATTTTAATAATTGAAGTTTATGTTAGCATTTTGCACAAACAATTATTATTAAACACGGAAAATTATGATACTTTTAACAAGATTTAGAATTTTCAACCATTTTCAATTACGCTAGCGTTCTTCGTCGGAAATTCGTATTTTACTTTAAAAAATTGATTTCAAAAACGATTATTAAATTTCTAACAATCGTAATATTTTGAACAGGATTTAGAATCATTTAATAATTTTCGATTAAGCTATCCTTTTAGTCAGAAATTTTTATTTTTAATAATAAAAAAAAATATTTAAGTACATATTTATAAATTTAAACAATTATAGGTTCTGTTAGCGTTAAACACAAAAATGGACTATTTTAAAACAAAAATCATTATAATTTGAACCAAATTTAGAATCTTTGACCAATTTTGGATTATGCTAGCGCTTTTCGTCGGAATTTGTTATTTGTGATAATAATAAAAAAAAATATATTTCCATTAATATTCATAAATTTAAGTATTTTTTGGTTGTATTAACGCTAAGCGCATGCGTCTTTTATTTAAAAACAAAAATCATTATAACTTGAAAAAGATTTACAAGTTGTTAACAATTTTCAATTATTATTAAAAATTGAATTCCAAAATCAATTAAAAAAAAGATGATCAAATTTTAATAATTGAAGTTTATGTTAGCCTTTTGCACAAACAATTGTTATTAAACACGAAAAATTATGATAATTTTCACAAAATTTAGAATTTTCAACAATTTTAATTACGCTAGCGTTCTTCGTCGGAAATTGGTATTTTTCTTTACAAAATTTATTTCAAAAACGATTATCACATTTCTAACAATTTTAGGTTATGTTAGTATTTTGCACAAAAATTGGTATTTAAATACAAAAATCGTAATATTTTGAGCAGGAGTTACAATCTTTTTATAATTTTTGATTAAGCTATCGTTTTTAGTCATAAATTGGTATTTTTAACAATAAAAATAATATTTAAGTAAATATTTATAAATTTAAACAATTTTTTTGCACAAAAAATTGGTATTTAAAAACAAACATCGTAATATTTGGTATAGGATTAAGAATATTTTAATAATTTTCGATTAAGCTATCGCTTTTAGACAGAAATTTAAGTCAATATTTATAAATTTAAACAATTTTAGGTTATGTTAGCGTTAAGCACAAAAATCGATTCTTTCAATACAAAAATAATCATAAGTTGAACAAGATTTAGTAACTTGTAACAATTTTTAATAACGCTAGCGTTTTTCGTCGGAAATTGGCATTTTTACTTTAACAAAATGATTGAGAAAACAATTATCAAATTTCTAACAATGTTAGGTTAAATTAGTGTTTTGCACAAAAAATTGGTATTTACAAACAAAAATCGTTTATATGTTGAACAGGATTTAGAACCTTTTAATAATTTTAGATTAAGCTATCGTTTTTAGTCAAAAAATTAATATTTTTAATAATAAAAATAATATTTATAAATTTAAGCAATTTTAGGCTATGTTAGCGTTAAACACAAAAATCGATTTTTTTCAAACAAAAATCATTATAATTTAAACAAGATTTAGAATCTTTCAACAATTTTCAATTACGCTAGCTTTTTTCGTCGGAAATTTAGTATTTTTATTAAGAAAGAAAAATCGTGATAGTTTGAACAAGATTTAAAATTTTTTCACAATTTTCAATTTTTTCGTCGGAAATTGTTATCTTTAATATTAAAAAAAAATATTTCAAATAATATTATTAAATTTGAACAATTTTAGGTTATGTTAGCGTTGGGCACAAGAATAGATTATTTTAAAACAAAAATCATTATAATTTGAACCAAATTTAGAATCTTATAACAATTTTGGATAATAATAATAATAAAAAAATAGCTTTTAATCAATATTCATAAATTTAAGCATTTTTTGGTTGTATCAGCACTAAACACAAGCATGTCTTATTTTAAAACAAAAATCATTGTAACTTGAAAAAGATTTACAAGTTTTTAACCATTTTCAATTATTATTAAAAATTGAAGTCCAAAATTTATTTCAAAAAAGATCATCAAATTTTAATCACTGAAGTTTATGTCAGCATTATGTACAAACTATTGTTATTATACACGAAAAAGTATGATCATTTTAACAAAATTTAGAACTTTCAACAATTTTCAATTACGCTAGTGATTTTTTTCGAAAATTGGTATTCTTACTTTAAAGAATTGATTTCAAAAACGATTATCAAATTTCTAACAATTTTAGGTTATGTGAGCGTGTTGCACAAAAAGTTGGTATTTACAAACAAAAATCGTAATATTTTGAACAGGATTTAGAATCTTTTAATAATTTTCGATTAAGCTATCGTTTTTAGTCGGAAATTAGTATTTTTAATAATAAAAATAATATTTAAGTAAATATTTATAAATTTAAACAACTTTAGATTATGTTAGTGTTAAACACATAAATTGATTCTTTGCATACAAAAATCATTATAAATTGAACAAGATTTAGAATCTTTTAACAATTTTTAATTACGCTAGCTTC
>JAAAKG020132938.1:0-14338 GCA_010014905.2 Druon quercuslanigerum
TGGATGAAGTGAGAAGGATGCATGAGGAAGGAAGGAGGGTATATGAGTTGGTTAAAAGAAATAGCATGGAGAGAGAGGGAAGGAAGCAGGGAAGGAGAGAATAAGAGTCAAGGTTTAATGTGAACTATGTGTGGATTATGTTAAGGGAGAGAGCGCAATATTTGTGTGAGAAAGGACAGCAAGGAAGTCGGGAAATTATAACGAGAATGAGATGCGGATGCATGGAGAGTTTTAATAGGTTCTGGCTTTCTGGAGAGACTTGTCTAGTTTTAGCTGAAAACTCATTAATTTTGTTGAAAATTTAACGGTTTTGTTGAAAAAGCGTTTTTTGTTTTGTTAAAAATTACTTTTTTATCACTGAAAGTTTAAAGTCCACTTTTAGCAGAAAACTAATATTTTTAGTTGAAAATTCATATTCTCGAGTTAAAAATTCAACTGAGTTACAAAAAATTCGTCTTTTAGCTTCACAGTTTAACTATTAGTATTTGTTCAAAATTCGTCTGCTCCGTTGGAAAATGAAGCGCCGCATTTTTTAAAACATTCTTATTTTTATTTTTAAAGCATATATTCCTATTCAAAATTTAAAGGCGCATCTTTTTTTTCTTTTTGAGAAAAGTTGCAGCTATGTTTTTTTTAAATAATTTCAATAAATATGGATTTTAAAAAATGAAGAAATATCGCCTTTTATTACTTCAACTAGCTCTAATTCACAGAATATTGCAAATTTTTTACTTGTTTAAGGTATAGATGAAGTAATATAGTAGTTTAAAGAATTGGTTTTGTTTTGAGAAATTGTGAATAAAAATTGTGAATAAAAAGGAAGATTATTTTCCTTTAAGAAAGTATTTGAAGGAAAGGAGTTTGCTAAGTTATTTACAATCAAATCCATTGAAAAAACGAGATCTTCGGTATAAATAACATTCTGAATGGTGAAGAAAAATAAGATCCGTTTTCATTAATTAACAATGATAATATCAAAATATGAACAAAGGTGGTCCAACATTTTTTTTGAGTTTTTATGGGACTGTAATGTTATTGACAAGCATCGGTAACATCAAATAGAAAAAAATTGCCATTTTTTCGTTATAAGCAAACAAGTAATTTTTTTCCTAAATTTTTTTAATTACGAAAAAAGAAAATTGGTTCCATCAGGTAAACTTTTCTTAGTGTTTATATATTTTTTTAAATTTTTAACTGGAATTCGCATTTCCTGTGAACATAAGTTGGGTGGATAGAAAGTGTGACATTTTTGTTTGTTTGAGCAAGATAACTTACAGAAGAAACATTATAAAAAATACTAATACATATTTTGTTATAGATAATGTAACAACGGAAATTATTACTAGAAGAATTGAAGCCTTGACAACGGTAGCTAAGGTACCAAAAGTAGGTTGCGTAATCCTTCCGAAACTCATTGACGCTGCTACTTCTGAAAATGCTGAAGTGAATCTTGCAGCACTTTCTTGTCTTCGAAAATTGCTCACCGTTGAAATAACTGACTTCGATATACACAGATTTTTGCATGAACATGATACTATAAATAGGCTTCTATCCACCAGTATTCCACATTCTGATCAATGGATATGTTTAGTATCGAATATCAGTAGATTAGTAGTGAGAAAAATGAACATTCAGGAACAAAAAGCAGCTTTGGAAGGATATACCAGAGTTTTTGAGGGAATCATTTCAGATAGTGATGTCTGTTTGATAGACGGAGTTTTAATATCTTTGCATCCAGATGTTGAATTAAGAAGCAATGTACTTATCAAGAATTTATACCAAGTAGCAGTAAAGAGCCAGATGTCTGCCGCTAGAGTCGCCGCTTGCAAATTAATCGCAACTATAATTAACAAGATCCAGAACAATAAGAACTGTGAACGTATACTACAGTTTTTGAAAGAAAATATCAGTGGCTGTTTAGAATCAAATGAGACACAAATTGAGGATAAGAAGGCACATTGTATTTTACTTAGATGGTTAACAAAGTCTCTTGTTATGAAAGGAAGTGCGAATTCTCAGGAACTCCTGGATTATGTATGTATCACAATTTAACAAAAATCTTTTAATTCTTATACATTTTTAGGTCAGCTACTTATATAAAACCTAACTGATATATATTTCTCATACCGACTCACGATTTCTAAAGTTTATCAGATATCGAATTGAAATGTTTCGAATTCAAATAAACGGAAATGCTCTTAAATCTTTATAATTAACCCACTCGAACTTTAGAAACAACAAAGTTTTAGGGGAAATATTACATTTATACGAAGTATTCTTTAAAATTTTATCTTTAATTTATGCCAACAATGTTAACATTCTAATAGGAGGGTCTATGAATGAAATTTTGGGCCCAAATGATATTGGACAATTTCAAAAATTGTGGAAGTCACGCCATGTTGATTTCGGGGTCACATTTATTTGAATTATCAATATCTGTGGAAACGAAAATTGGATTTGATTTCTGACAAACTAAAACGTGTACTCCGTTCGTAATAGTAGGAGTTGAATGCTCTTTGGTAGAGTAGAAAAATGTGTAAGTTTCATTTACCGATATGCATTATTGCAAGCGTCCATTTATTATGTTGTGAATGGAGTTTTACTGATAAATGTTGATTGTAGTAGTGGAGTAGGGTTAGTAGAATATTATTGTAAAGGAGATCTGGAGACGCTTCTCTTTAAAGGTTATGCTTTTTAGATATGAATATTTTGTAGGTAGTGGCTCGAATATGGCACACGACGATTGGCTTGAATATTGCACACTTTTTTTTACCGAAAAATCAAGGTCAGACATTAATCAACATTCTGAATGTTAACACAAGAATGGGTTTATGTATTCATGTACTTCATGCATTTTCTGCGATGGATCCTACACTTTGCCTACACTACCTGCGACGAATGATCCTAGAGTGGTTGCACCGGAGCATTATCGGCTCGATGGATCTGCGACTATTGTCAATAAGTTCGCTGTACATTGTATTCTTCAAAATTACATTAATAAATATTTTTATACCGTTAACTGGCTTTTTTTTGTGTATTTTGATTTATTTCTTGGTTTGCGATATTCCAGCCATCATTTTTCGATTTTTCGAAAAACTCGTTTTTTTTGGAAAATGTTTATTTAAGAAAGAACCGCTTTTGGTGTAAAAAAATCAACGGTGCCATTCGAAAGGTTATTCAACAGCCTTTTGAATGACAGATTATTCATTCAATTTTGGTATAAAGTCGCCGCAATCGTCGAATAGGAGTTGGTGTGCCATATTCGCGCCATCTCCTCTGATACAAAACAAAAATAATTATTTTATTTTGGCAGAAAAAATGATTCCTTAGAACATCACCTTCCTTTAAAAAAAAAAATTCATGGTGAATCTATTGGGTCTCCAGATATCGTCGTTATAGTCAAACCGCACGGGTAATACTGAGACCATTGAGATCGAATAATATTGAAAAAAACAAGCTTCCACTTCTCGTGGACCGCCAAAAAAAACTTCACGAAAAATGGAGTCAAAATTTGTTTTGGAATTTTATTCGGTAAATTCAACATGAGATAACTTCCGCAATTTTAAGGAATTTACAAAAATCCTTTGGGCCTAAGATTTCTTTCATATAGCATTATGATTTTACAAGCCTGTATCAAAATGGAACGATCAGGGACAGATCCTGATATTTCTGACGTATACTGACCCAAAACTAAAATTACTTTTAGTTTGTTACATCTTACATGTAGATAGCGTTTCAGGCTTTTATCATAATTCTGGTTGATTGCAGTTAGTGCCACTTTTTTCATCAGTGTGTTTGTTGTAAAGTCCAGAATCCGAATTTCACACATATATTTATTTTCAAAGCAAGTCTTTACAAATAAATGTTTGAAATGCATTCAATTTGTCAAGCAGGAAATACACGTAAAGCTCGTAAATTACAACAAAAACATGAAGTTAATATATTTAGTTCTGAATTTTTATGAATAAGTAATACACTGTTGAGCAAAGCCGGGCAATCAACATTTAATACTATTAAATGTCTTCTATGGAATTTTGTATTGTCTTTGCTATGGTTGCAATGTGGGATTAATGAATCGAGGAAGTGAGTTTAAATATTAATTTATTTTAAAAACACACACACGATTTATCCGAATACATGAGAGTTAAGGTCTAAGAGATTCATTCTAACATGGACTATTGTGTTGGCAAAATGTTTGAACATAGCCTGAGGTCGACCCGATCAGGTGTTTTCTGCTTGATGGTTACAATAATTCTGATCTTTTTTGAAGTCGCAGAACTATCGAGCGAACTCTAAGGGTGAACCCAACGGGAAACGCTAACTGGCTTTGAAGGACGCTGATTGGTTACATATAATCGTGGAGGTGGCAGGACGCTCCTTCGCCTGACGTCAAATTTTGGTTTCCCGGTACAGGAGTAGTAGAAAGTTTATTACTTTGGAAGAAAGTCTCTGAAAGTAAATTGCCCCTTTAAGAGGTCTAAGGCGCTAATGGCTTCGTAAAGCTGCATAGAATTACAAGTTTTCAAATGGTTTTGGTACAAACAAGACAGTAAAATTTTATACTTTAGACGTGAGTTTTGACAATGTGCCCAGCTTAGAACGGTTTGCAGTACAAAGCTTCTACGGCTATAATAAAGGGATTTTAGCTTTAGGATTGCAGGCTTGCCTTTATTTATAAGCTTTAGGAGATTTAAAAGAAATAGAAAGTTCGCAGTTGAGGTATTTGAAGAATTTTCAAGTGACAACAAACATCTTAAGATTGTAAAATAAAATATTGTTACGACGTAACATCTTGCCCCCTTTGAACGATTAAGTTCAAACAAAATGACATAAAATTACTTAAAATATAATGCTCAAATAACGGTTCGAAAAGGAAAGGCAAGCCATTGTTTAAAGAAGAATAAGAATAACGAGTATGGTTTCGTAGACAATAATTTAAAAATTATAGAAAAAAGTTGAAGAGCTGGATTCGAAAATAATATTTGCAGAGTTTTTTCAGTAGTTAATATCAAATGTTAACTACAAATAGGTACTGATATGTGGTAAAGCCTGTCTACATCTTATCGTAGGAAACAAAAAAGTTCCATAGAATTAGAACAATCTACCCTATCAGTTGTATTGTACTGAATTTCTGAATCTTAATTTACAGTAAATTTAGAGATGAAAATGGATCAAACATCTCATAAATTTTTGATAGACAGAGAAGAAAGCAGGACACACATAGTTGCTAACCTACTTTAGATGAATTTACAACATGTCATAAATTGGAAGTGGATACAACTTTTTAACGCAGCGCTTTTATTCGTCGGTTCTGGTGCGCACGGATGCCACTCGAGTGATTGCATCCCTTCCAGGGAAAACCTCGGTGATGCGAGCCATCTTTCAGCACATGGGTGGAATGTTGTCTTCTGCTAGAATAACCAAAGATCCTACTTTGATTTTTTCTTGATTTGCTGATCCCTTCCACTTGTTGCGAGATTGCAGTTCGTTTAGGTACTCCTTGTACTATCTGCGCCAAAAATGCTGCCTGATTTGTTCTACTTCTTGCCAGAATGACAAGCGATTGAGCTTTACATCTCGATAATCCATTTGAGGAAAGCTTGTCAATGACTCACTGATAAGGAAGTGACTGGGATTCAAAGAAAGAAGGTCATTCGGATCTGAGGAAATGGGAGTGAGGGGTCGTGAGTTAAGGATCGCTTCAATTTCGATTGTGCATGTTTCTTATTGCTCATATGAAAGCAATTTTCCCTCTATTGTCCGAGTTTAATGGTGTTTGAAAGATTTGACTGATGCCTCCCAGAGCCCGCCGAAGTGGGGGGAGCTTGGAGGGTTGAAATGCCATGCGATCTTATTTACGAGAAAAAACTGTCTTACTGTCTCATTTGCGAGTTGTAAATTTACAAATTCATAGAGTCTTCTCAACTCATTATTTGCCCCAACGAAATTCCTACCATTATCAGAATGAATCGCTTAAGGCTACCGAGAAAAGCTTCAGTGGACTCATCGCTAACCACTTCGAGGTGAACTGCTTTCGTTGCAAAACAGATAAAAGTTGCAATGTGGAGTTTGTCTTTACCTCGATTTCTATGACGTCTTTGTTTTACAAAAAAAAGGTCCGCAATAGTCGACGCCAACATTGAGAAAGGGTCGCGAATAGGACAGTCTTTTTTCAGGCAAATTCCCCATTATGTGATTAATGCCGCGAGGCTTCGCTCTGAAACATCTAACGCACTTGTGTAAAACGTGACACGTGACGTTGCGTCCATCAATTGGCCAGAATAATTCTCGAACGCCATAAAGTGTAGCTTGCGTTCCCGCGTGTTTTTAAGCGATGTGTTCTTCGCGAAGAATAAGTTTAGCTATATAATGACCTTTTGGTAGAAGGATTGGGTGTTTTTTGCGTACGGAATATTAGCGCGTTCGAGTCTGCCGCCGACTCTGATAATGCCTTGGTCGATAAAGGGAGTTAAACTCAGTAAACTGCTTTTTTTCTCAAGAATTTCACCGCGAGATAATAAATCAATGTCCTTGTGGAATGTGTCTTTTTGGACAAACTTCACTACGGCTAACGTCGCGGTGTCAATTTTTTTGAATGAAAGAGGACCCTGCAATTTTCTAGATGGGTCTTTCGTTCGCAGATTGTGGATAAATTCTAATGAATAAGCTAGCACCGTTTTTAATTTTTTTGTGTTGACGTATGTTTCAAGCAAATTTTAAAAATGGATCTTCCACGCCTTTTATTTATTGAAATTTGTTAAAGTGAACGATAAGGAGGGTTAAATGACTTTGATTTTTTTTTGAGTGAACTGTTCGCATTTTAGGCCAAGTGTTGTCATCTTGACTGAGCTAACTTGGACCGGTTTGCCAAATAGTGGCTTGAAAAAATCCTTCGGATTTTGCCCCCGCGAGATAAAATCAACTGGATTGTGATCTGTTGGTACGTGAAACCATTGATCGGGGGTGACCCTTTGAATTTCTGCTATTCTGTTTGCCTCAAAGGTAGGCAACGTATATGACTCCGAGTCAATCCAACCTAATGCGATCGTGGAATCGGACCAAAATAAGGTTTTATTGAAGGGAATTTGTAGAGAATCGATTGTGGATTGATACAATTTTATTAACAAAAGTACTGCGTATAACTCTAATTTTGGTAATGAGAGAACCTTTATGGGTGCGACGCGTGATTTCGCACATATGAGAGAGTAATGATGCTCGCCTTGACTGTCAGTAGAGCGGAGGTAGATACAAGCACAGTATGCATTAGTACTTGCATCACAAAATCCGTGAATTTGTGTTTCTACTGTATTTGGAACGACTATGCATCGATTAAAACGAAAATTGTTGAGGAGGTTTCATTTATTTTTAAAGTCTATCCATACATTTTACAACTTATATGGAATGGGGTTGTCCCATCCGAGTTTTTCCTTCCAAAGAAGCTAAATCATAATTTTTGCTGAGACTACGACTGGTCCCAGCAAACCTAGTGGATCGAACAGTTTAGCAGTTTGGGATAAAACTGATCTTTTTGTGACTTTTTCGTTCTCATCGGAAAGATTGACTGTGTATACTATTGAATCTGTTCGTGAGTCCCAATGATGCCCTAGTGTTTTGATAGTTTCCGTCGAGTCTAGAGACATGTGTGCATGTGTGAGATTACCAGGAAAATCGCTCATTAATCTTGGATCATTCGAACCCCATTTTCGGAGACTAAATCCGCCTTTATTTAGAAGTTCAATCAGTTCATTTCGAAGTGACAATGCCTCTTCAAATGACTGAGCACCTGTCAACAGATCGTCGACGTAAAAGTCGCGCTGAAGAATGCGTGCGGCGTTTGAATATGAATTGCGCTCATCCTCTGCTAGCTGCTGCAGAGTTCGAGTCGCAAGAAATGGCG
The DNA here is from genome assembly GCA_010014905.2 of Druon quercuslanigerum. Classification (NCBI taxonomy): domain Eukaryota; kingdom Metazoa; phylum Arthropoda; class Insecta; order Hymenoptera; family Cynipidae; genus Druon; species Druon quercuslanigerum. The sequence goes on from JAAAKG020132938.1 coordinate 7,898, forward strand.
AGGTAGCTGTGCCAAAGGTGACTCTATTTAATGAGTACATTTTAATGGGTTCGTTTGGATTGTTTCGCCAAAGAAGTTTTTGATACGAGCTGTTACTTTGAGAAACCTTTATTTGCCGATACATCTGCTGGATGTCGGCTGTAATTGCAAACTGAAATGAACGAAATCGTGTGAAAATAGAGACGAGATCATCTTGAATGGTAGGTTCGACCATGAGACAATCATTTAGAGAAATACCTGTGGAAGATTTCATAGAAGCATCAAACACGACTCGGGTTTTAGTGGTGAGGCTGTCCTTTTTCACTACTGCGTGATGGGGTAGATAATAGCCCTGATCTAAGGAGCATTTGTCTATTATCTCAGATATGCGGCCTTCATCTAAATAATTATTGAGACAAGCTGAATAATGATTCTTTAATGACGGATCTTTTTCGGATTTTTCTTTCGTTAGAATAAAAACGCTGAAACGCAATGTTACTCGGCCATTCATGTTTGGGACCTTTGAGTTTTCAGTGCACTCTTCCCATTTTTCGCGATTGTAATTATTTAGTTATTCTTTTATTGGATGAATTATGACTAGATCCCAATGATCGACTGGCTGCTGTAATGCGTGTAGAGCTTTAACGTGTTTTAGTACGCTATCTAATAAAGAGCGACTCGAGAATTCTCTGGATATTGATGGCAAATTGAAAAGTGCTTTTACGTGATTTTCGGCAATATATTTTCGATTATCGTATCGATCTGTCAATAACTTCCAAGCGATCGCATAATTGTCGCTGGATGATTCGAGCGAAGCGATTACTTCTGCTGCTTCGTCCTTGACACATGACTTCAAATAATGAAATTTAAAAATATTGGGTACTTGTGCATTTTTATGAACCATTAAATCAAATGTGTCTCTGAAACCATTTTATGTGATACAGTTGCCCGAAAATGTCGGCAGTGAAAGATTAGGATGTTTTGGATCTAAAAAAACGTGACCCGTATTTTGAAAATTCATAGAGTTATCTGAGCTGTGGGTGCTACCTGAAATCTCTGGACTTGCACGCAGCACTTGATTCGCGGAAGATGTTGGATTCGCGGGAGCTGTTTAATTGGCGAGAGATAAAGTGTTCACGAGCGGTTGTGAGTTTAGAGGATCTAATGTCGCGAGAGATTCTGGCATTCTTTAATTTTGTAAATTGCCAGCTTGATTATTCGGCGTAGATTCATCTATAATACTTTCATATCTAGTTTGATTCAAACGCGGATTAATTGGTGGATTCAAATAATGCCTGTTAAATTTTCTTAGTCTTCCGTTAATCACAATGCACCGATCCTCAATGGATGTGTGTTCATCTTCGAAAGATTTTAAAAGAGTTACGTCGTTGGTTAGCGATTCGAGTTTTGCATTAATTTTTTTCAGATTGTTCTAATAATGGTTGGTGTTTCGCTAATCTACCTTCGAGATCGAGAAGTTCGAAATCGGCATTCGCATCTGAATCGAATTAATCTAAAACTTTTTCTAATTTTGTTAATCTAGTTTTACGAGCACCCCTTTGTTTGATTAAATACGCGATTTGTGGATCTAGATCCGTCATTATAATAGCACTTTTGAATCGAAATTGAAACCCACAAAGAGAATATGGATAGGTTCGCACAAAATGGATAAGAAATTGGATGGTGAGTCAAAGATTACTTACCCGTAGCATATAGGAGATAAGATGCAGGACCGCTGGCTGGCTAAAGATGCTGGATGCTGCGACGACTCCTTGGATGATTGGTCCCCTGGCTGAAACTGCTGCAGCGACCCTGCAGTATCTCTGTTTTTTCACTAAACTCTCTCAGATACTGTCTTCACGATTGTTATAATTGCACTAATATGATAGTTGCTTTACGGAAGCAATGTTTTCACACGCGAGAAATGTTTGTTACGCGGCAAAACATCCGTTTTTCGAAGGACCAAAAAATGTATTGTCTTTGCTATGGTTGCAATATGGGATTAATGAATCGAGGAAGTGAGTTTAAATATTAATTTATTTTAAAAACACACACACGATTTATCCGAATACATGAGAGTTAAGGTCTAAGAGATTCATTCTAACATGGACTATTGTGTTGGCAAAATGTTTGAACATAGCCTGAGGTCGACATGTTCAGGTATTCTCTGCTTGATGGTTACAAGAATTCTGATCTTTTTTGAAGTCGCAGAACTATCGAGCGAACTCTAAGAGTGGACCCAATGGGAAACACAACGGACTTTGAAGGACGCTGATTGTTTACATATAATCGTGGAGGTGGCAGGACGCTCCTTCGCCTGACGTCAAATTTTGGTTTCCCGGTACAGGAGTAGTGGAAATTTTATTACTTGGGAAGAAAGTCTCTAAAAGCAAATTGTCCCTTTAAAAGGTCTAGGGCGCTAATGGCTTCGTAAAGCTGCATAGAATTACAAGTTTTTAAATGATTTTGAAACAAACAAGATAGTAAAATTTTATACTTGAGACATGAGTTTTGACAAGGTGCTCAGCTTAGGGCGGTTTGCAGTACAAATCTTCTATGGCTATAATAAAGAGATTTTAGCTTCAGGATTTCAGGCTTGCTTTTATTTATAAGTTTTAGAACATTTGAAAGAAATAGAAAGTTCGCAGTTTAAGTACTTGAAGAATTTTCAAGTGACAACAAACATCTTAAGATTGTAAAATAAGAAATTGTTACGACGTAATCTATTTGAAGCAGGAATATTTGAAGAATTGAATTAAAGACAAATTAAGATTGACTTTACAGAGCCTGAAATAAAAAATAAATAAGAGATTCATACAACAGTCCATATTTCAATAGCTACAGTCATGTAAATAGAACCAGTCTCCGAGTGTACATCTAAAATGACCACTCTGGCGCTAATCGCCTAAAGTCTGCAGTAACATTATAAATTATAATTACCGTGTGAATTTAGCTATTTTGAATAACGTAACGAAACCTTAATCGAGTGAATATATTGTTACCTTCATAATTGAATGTGACATAATAGAAAAAATCCGCCTGAGCCGTGGGTAAATTTTCATCGCGCGCTGTGCGATATATATTTATTCTTTGCATTTAGTATGCTTGAATGAAACTTTATCAAAAAGATCTCTTTTAGATCGCAGTGTTTATATACGTCTTCATACTCTAATTTTTCTACTTAATTAAGTATAGATGAAGATTAAGTTGCTCAAAGCTGTGTAGGGTTTGAGTTATACATTCCCATCGTGACAGTCGCGCTGCGCACTCGAATTTCGATAGACATTTGTAAATACATATTTTCTGAACCACCTTAGAGTACTTAAAAAACTGAAATCCCTTTTTCAGACATTTTTCTCTATCTCGCGATGTTATGCTAATAATAGAGTTTTTGTTTTAATATTATTTTTTATGGATGGAGCAAAATATTAATTGCTCGTTAAGAATTCTTTTGTAGATTTCGACGTTTGGCCATTCTAATACTTTCTCAATCATAATTGGTGAGAATGTAAATAATTATTACAAATTTGTATCTCTTTTTTTGTGTGAATAACTTGTTTTTTCAATTTGTGTTCGTATCTTCTGTCGTTTTTCCACGAATTTGTATTTTTTTTATTTTTAATGTTATTTGTAGATCTTTTTTGGTTATCACAACTTTTGTTAATTCATCTTTTTTCTTATCCCCCATAGTTTTACCAAAAAATGTAATTTTTCATTTTTCATTTTTTTTGTGCAATCTCAAGAAAAACGTTTAAGGGCTCAAATTGTTCGTATTCATGTACTCTTTCGAATGCAACATGCCGCATTAAAAAATTTCAAGATGGCGGCACCAATATGGCGGACAGAAACCCCAAAAACATCAAGAGTACAGATTAAAATGCTTGTAACAATTAAAAAAAGCAATCATGTTGGGCCGTTTTCGGCTCAAATTGTAGCTCCTATACACCCATTAAAATATCACATGGTAGGTTACCGAAATCCAATATGTTAGATTCAATATGGTGGCTAATATGTCGATAAGGTAGACGTATTCTGAAAAATCAACCGATTTGGACCAAATTTTGTATATGGGGCTTGTTGTGGTTGCTGATGACGACTTTGAAGTTAGATGGACCTAATTCAAGATGGCTGATTTAATATGGCAACTTTGTTTGTGGCAAATCAACTTTTGCTCGAAGATTACATGTGAGTACTTATTGTATAGGTTATCGAGGTCACTGAATTCAAATCTACTTTCAGATTTCTATTTTTATAAAGCGCTCTGCATTTAGCAGGGTTGAAACGGTCATTGTATAAAATTGGCAATGCCCGCATTAATTTTTTATTTATTTATTTTTAGTTTTTTTTTACTTTTATATTTTTTCTAAACGTTTTTATGTTCTTTAATTATATCTTAATACTGTATAATAGCATGTGGACTGTTTTCAGCTGAATACCTTTTTACATGTAATGTGGCATTTGAGCCAATGATAAATGCGTGTGAAATGCTAATTTTTTTTACTGTTGGAGCATTGGTGAATCGTCTAGACAGGAATCTCAAAGTTTACACAAATATCTATAATTGGAAAAACAAAAGACAGTTTAACCTATTTTTTTTAAACCTATAACATATTTTTCCAAATAAAGTTTATCTTCTGTTTTTTCTGTATAGTTGTGTAAACGATATTCAACCTAACATATGTTCATGGTTAAGTCATACAATAAATTGTTTACGTAAAGTTTGTTCACTTTAAAAAATCTTCAACCTAAAAGTAAAAAGGCAATTAGCTTTATTGGGCTTCAATCAATATTTTATTTTTTGTAATCAAAAATATCAGGGTATATTTTTTATAAGATGTCATCTCTTTAACAAAATACTTCGAAAAAAAACTTTCAGGTAATAGATGCGCGAATCCTTATGAAATAGATGGTCATGCAGGGGTCAATCTAAGAAATATGACGAAGAAAATGTTACACAAATTTTCAAATTGAGCTTTACTGTCAAGAAGACTACCCATATATCGCGCAGGATGCCGCACAAGCGTTTCATTACAATAATTACCAGTGCACAGTTGTTCCAGTGTCTTGTTATTATAAATCTGGTAATGACATTAAGCATAGTGGCTTTATTGTTTTATCTGACTGTAAGACTCATGACACTGCTTCTGTCTACCTAGTGCAGCAAAAGATCATACCGCAAGTAAAAAAAATGTGCCCAACAGTTAACAAAGTAATTTATGTTACTGACGGTGCTAGGCAGCACTTCAAAAATCGAAGCCAAATGTGTAATTTAGTGAAAAATTATGATGATTTTGGTATTTTAGCAGAGTAGCATTGCCACGCAACCGCTCATGGAGAATGTGTCTGCGACGGTTAAGGTACGACATTCGAGTGTGAAGCTACACGTGCAAGTCTTCAAGAAAAACCTAATGATGCCATTTTAACATTCAATTTTCTTTATGAATGGAGCCAAAAAAAGAAGTTTTCGAATGTAAAAATGTTATACTATACTACAAAGGAGCACGAAAAAACTTTCAGATTCCTCTCCAGACGATTCACCAATGCTCCAGTATTAAAAAAATTTAGCATTTCACACGCATTTATCGTTGGCTCAAAAGCCACATTACACATAAAAAGATATTTAGCTGAAAACAGTCCACATGCTATCAGACAGTAATAAGATATAATTAAAGAACATAAAAACGTTTTAAAAAAAGTATAAAAGTAAAAAAAAAACTAAAAATAAAAATAAATAAATAAAAAAAGTAATGCGGGCATTGGAAATTTAATAAAATGACAGTGGTCACGAACAGCGGTCACTATAAAGTGATACTCCCGAGGACGCACACACGATTGTTTATACTGCGCTCTGGGACACCCTATATATATATATCGACCACCCGCCCGAACGAGAGGAGGTCGAAGTCTTTTGGAGAGATGTCTACGAAGTGCAACATAGACTTGAGGAAGACTCAGAGAACATAAATAGCTTCAAGGAGCTGTGTGATCCCCTCATAACTATACCTGAGGAAGACTGCTCAACCATCACTACCGTGAAGGCGAAAAAGGTATTGATAGGTATGAAGACCTATTCTGCTCTAGAACCAGATGGTATCAAGACCATCTAGTGGAAGAAGTTTCATTCAACCCACCATCATCTGGCCCGTATTTTCATCTCATATTTGAAGTCGTTAGAGCCAATTGCGGAGTGGTTGGTGGAAGGGCGCACAGTACTTCTGCCGAAAATGGGCAACTTCGCTGACCCAAAGAATTACAGGGCGATCACTTGTCTGAACTCACTGTATAAGATATTCACAGCTATCCTAAATGATAGGATTGTTTAGGCAATCGGACCTGTGTGGCAAGAAATGTATGAAAAATGCGGCTCAAAGAAAGGCTTAGCAGAATGTCGGGAGAACCTGCTCATCGATAGATGTGTCTGCAAAGATGCAGCATCCTACCAGCGTGACCTATCGATGGCCT
>JAAAKG020132939.1:0-37239 GCA_010014905.2 Druon quercuslanigerum
CCTGAGAACGGTATAAATCCATAATTTGGGTTCCTTTAGAAACCATTTGTCATTTCGGGTTCCTTTAGAAACCATTTATCATTTCGGGTTCCTTTAGAAATCATTTATCATTGAGTGTTCCTTTCCAGCAAGAGAGGTTCTCTTTTTGTTTTCAGTTCCCTTGGAACTAAATTCCTATAAAATAAAAAGGGCCATTATTTGTAATAGACTCGGGAAAAATCATACCTGGAAAAAACCTGGAATTGTCAGGGAATTTTTTTCCAGGATTTGAGTAGACACCCTGAGAACGGTAAAAATCTATAATTTGGGTTCCTTTAGAAACCATTTGTCATTTCGGGTTCCTTTAGAAACCATTTATCCTTGCTTGTTCCTTTCCAGCAAGGGAGGTTCTTTTCTTGTTTGCAGTACCCTTGGAACTAAATTCCTATAAAATAAAAAGGGCCATTATTTGTAATAAACTGGGGAAAAATCATACCTGGAAAAAACCTGGAAGTGTCAGGGAATTTTTTTCCAGGATTTGAGTAGACACCCTGAGAATGGAATAAATCCATACTTTGGGTTCCTTTTGAAATCGTTTATCATTTCGGGTTCCTTTAGAAATCTATCATCATTGAGTGTTCCTTTCCAGCAAGAAAGGTTGTTTTCTTGTTTGCAGTTCCCTTGGAACTAAAAGTGGGTTCTAAACCAAAATCCTAGAACCGAAAATCGGTTCTAATAGAAACCAGTGGACAAGGTTCAGTGATTGTGGAGAGGTTTGTCGTAGGCGGTTCGCCATAAATTTTATCTGGAACCTCCAGTTTGTCCCATACGCGTAATTACATTGCAGTTCCGAGCCGAACTGCTGGCAGAACAGTTTCGTACTTGGCTTGTCTGAAACACCGGCTTAAATTCCTTGTCGTTGTCGTGTGGCGGGGGGGGGGGGGGCAACGAGGCCTAATTAACTCACTATTGTCTCGAGCTGCGGCGGACTCGTAAAATGGCGACAGAATCCGAACCGACTCACCCTTTGCCTTTGCGAAAAGATCCGGCAATGCCATTGTGGATGGGCCATTGTTCCAAGCACAACTTCCTCGAGTTTTGTATCACAACGAGATTCCGAGAAGCGAGACCGCGAAGACGTCTAGCGTTCCTTCCTAGATCGAAGATAAACATTAGTTTATTCACTTATTTGGAGAGAGAGGAAAAAAAATTGGGATTCGAGGGGCCCTTATGATACGATACTGTGATATGGCGTTTCTGAATTGTGTCTGGGCCACAAAAGGGTTCGACTCGGTGCCCATAATTTTTGTAATCCTGCTTTGGAAGTTCAATTAACAAAATAAATTTCTTTTACAAAAACAAAAACCCTTAAGGTCTCCAATGAATTTGCGTCTGGTCTCTCTAAATAGTGCCGGTCGTCAGTTTTTGTTTTGCTTTTCCTAGTAAATACGAAGTGTATTTGTTTGGATGTTTTTTTTCTTAATTTTGAATCGATAAAAAGAAGACTGAATTGAAATGCCGGCGCTTAAAGCGATAGCGCGGTATGCGGACAAGCAAGAATGAAGAAAAACGGCACTATTAGAGCGGCACTATTCAGAGAGCGGACTGCATTTAAGGGATTTAAAGGATTGAAAAAGAAATTATTAGAGTTATTATTAGTTTCAAAGGATTTTAAAGCCTTTAGGGTATTTTAATTAAAATTATTTTTTTCTCATTAAAAATTTAACAGTTCAATGTTTAATTGAAATTTTGTCGTTTCTTATGTGGGAAATTAATTTTTTTAACTGGAAATTTAATTTCTGTTTGCAAATTGATCTTTTTTGGTTGAAAATTCAACCATTCACGTTAAATATTCATTCATAATTTTATTTTAAATTCATATTTTTGTTTTAAAATGTAAAGGTCAAAAATGAACTATTTAGTTTAAAAAAATTATTCCTTATTTGAAAATTTTTATTTCTTTGTTAAAAAATTCATAATTTAATTGACTTTGCACTAATTTTCATGTAAAAGAAGATAAAATGAAAATTTGTTTGAATTATTATTCAAATGAAACAAATGTAAACGCCTAATTGAAACTTTATAAACTATTTTCAGTTTTAAAATAACATTCATAATTAAAGGTTATTATTAAATTTCGAATATTATTTGAGTGTTAAAATATTACATTTTTAAACCATTTGGTTTAAAATTCTTTAATTAAGAAAAGGAGAATTTAGTTAATATTTAGACATATCTGACTGTTCACTTAAAGTCAGTAATTATAAATGAAATATTCAAAACGAAATAAAATAAATAAACTTTGAAAGTTACAATTTTAATTGTTTGTTTAAAAAAAATTATTTAAAAAAAAGTTTTTTTAAGTTTTCAATTTTTTTTCATTTTCATTTTTTTTTCATTTTCAAGTTCTGATGTTTAAATAACTATTGAACACTTATGATTCTTAGAAGAAATTCTAGTAAGTTGAAAAAATACTTGAAAGTTTAAAAAATTTCAAAATTAATGAAAAATTTGCAATGATTTTTAAAGCCAAATATAGATTTGGCGGATTTCGAGCAAAAAATTTAAAAGCTTTTTAAAAACGTTGAAAAGCTTCTGACAAACAAAATCATTTGCAAATAAAATTGAAAATGATTTTTTAATTTTATTTTAAGAGAGTTTAAGATTTAAAGAGAATATTTAAAATCATTTAAAAAGATTTACAAAACTTTTAAAAATAAATGTGGAAGAATTTAAGGATTTTTTTTTATTTTGCAGATTTTTAAAACATTTATTAGAAACAAATTCGAATCATTTTAAAAGACGTTTAAAGGTTCTGAGAAATTTTAAAAATAATTTAAAATTTGGAAAGATTTAAAACATGTAAATGTTTAAAGAGTTTTCAATAAACTTTTGAAGCATCTTGTGGATTTTTAATCTATTTAACATTAAAATAATTTATCCTTTAATTTGAGAAGTGCGCTGCTTATAAAAAAATTGGCATTTAATTGAAAAATCTTCAGTTGAAAAATGTTAGTAGCTTTCATTTATTTTACACGTGTAAATTATTAAGTATTTAAATACAAAATTTTTTAATTAAAAAACTTTTAAACTTCAGTTTTAAAAGTATAAAATTTAAGAGTTCCACTTTGAGTCCTTTAATTTGCAGCTCAGTTTTTAATAATTCAGAAAACCGGGAAATGAGCGGTGATTCTTTTCATTCATTAAAATGGCCACCCTAAGTTTTAAAAGTTTTAAGGGAATTCAGAGAAATCCTAAAACAGCCAGTGAATCTTCGATGAGGCTGAAGTTGAGTCTAAAATTTAGAAATTTAATACCTAAAAGGCTTTGAATTAATATTTAAAAAATTGCATGGTACTATTTTGAATGTTTAAAATGAGTCCGAGGCCTGTGAATGTTGAAGAACGTGCCTGGCCTCGAGAATCGCAGACCCTACGCCTTTTCTCTTGATCGTCCTCTTCCCTGCTTCCCTGCTTCCCTGCTTCATGGCTACTTGGCGGTTGCCCTGCGAACCCAGGCGATTCCTTTTTCAACCTTTTGCATTCCCGAAGCCATGAGAACGCCAAGTCCGCGCACCTACACGATTCTTCCGAGGTTAAGGCGCAGACGCGTTCGAATCTCACTGAAGATCCCGATCGATAAGGCGGATCAATTTTCTTTGCGGTACAAGCACTCAGTTGCGAGTATCACTTCCGCCAGTGAGTTCTCGGTTCTCCTATTGACTCTAGACTCCACTATCTTTTCTCCAAACTGAAAAACAAGAAACAAAAAGGTATCGAGAAAAAGCCTTTCTTGCAGTCTTACACAATCAGGATTAAATGTAAAGTGTTATGGGATAGCCGGGGTCTATTAGAGTATTAGAAAAGCGAAATAGAGAGAGATATGGGATCTGCATCTGCATTAAATTCTTTCACTTTGATCACTTATCGCTACGTGCAAGCTTTTTCTTAGAACTATAAACCTGTAAGTGTAAATTATTCTAGAGATTTATAGCTCAAGTTCTTGTAGCTAGAAGCATGATTCAATAGGGAAAGTATTTTCATTTTCTCCTATTTAAATAATCTAGAGACCAAATTTTGACTACCAACACAATGTTGTAAAGTTCCCATAATTCTCCTTTTTTCCGTCTTTTTTATTTTTATTATTATCAAACCACAATAAAGAAACATTTGTAACAAATAATTACCAACGTTTCGGCACTCATACCACCCTTAGCAAGGCAAATAAATAATAAAATTTTAAGCAGGCAGGAACAACAACGCAACCACGATGCTCTCTCCCTGACACCTAAGAGTGAGCGAGCATCGTGGTTGCGTTTTTGTTCGTGCCTGCTCAAAATTTTATTATTTATTTGCCTTGCTAAGAGTGCTGTACAAGCGCCAAAGCATTGGTGATTTTTTTTTTAAGTTGCCTTCTCATTTTTCTTTCCTCTTTTTGATTTTGGACCAAAAAGGAAATTTATTTTTCTCTTCTGTTTTAGGAAGTTTTTGTTACTTTTTTCAAATTGCAGTCGGAACATTCTGTATTTGTGAGGCATTGTTGTAGGATTTTTGAAATAAGCTCGCAAATTATGTGTACGTGTGTGAGTGTGTGTGTGCGCCGTTTTCTTTAAGAAAGTAAAACCCTGGCAATTACTGTCTTCCCTTCTCACGTTTCGTTTTTCTCACTCCAGTGAGGAAGCTCGACAGAGCTCGTCGACATCCTGCTAAGGGAATTAAGCAAGGTCCCTAGCGCTTTTGAAACGTCGCAGTTCATTCTTCCATCTCGTTTGTCGCCTTTTCTGCCGAGTCTCGCTTTCTTCTTTTATGCGAAACCAGTTTCAGACTGAGATTTTAGTTGGGTGTCAGTGCAATGAAACGAGGGCTTTAAGTCAGCATAAACAATTGAGGAAAAGGGGGCATGAATGACAAAAAAGGAGGAAGGAAGAGTTAAAAAATTTTAAATGACAATTTTAATTATCGACTTTCGCCGACGGTTATAACCCGGATGGGTGTCCGTTCGAGATTCTTGCTTAATCGTGTTTTTTCACTCCCTTTAACTACTGTCAGTGTGGCGGTTCTGAATTATAATGGAATTTTTTTGTACATTTTTCAATGCGAATTTTTCTCTTTTTAAGTTCAATTACTTGCTGTTAAAATTTAAACTCTTTTGGTTAAAATAATTTTTTTTTGTAGATACTTTTTTTTTCATTAAGAATTATATTTTCAATGAAAAATTCAAATATTCTATATTTGGTAGAAAATTGATATTTTTTGGATGAAAATTCCACCATTTGGTTGAGAATTGATATTTGTTTATTTAAAATTAATCTAATTGTGTAAAAATGTATGTACTTTGTGGGAAATTCGTCTTTTTTGCAGAAAATTTTGTTAAGTGTAAAATTCACTTATTCCAGTTAAAAATTCATCATTTCAATTAAAAAATTGTCAGCTTGGTTGAAAATTAATTTTTCCAACTGAAAATAGAACTGTTAAACTTTTTTAATTAGAAGTTGCTCTTTCTTCGTAAAAAATTCAACCATTTAGCTAAAAAATTGTCTATTTTAATTGTAAATTTGACTATTTCGTTAAAAAATTACATATTTTCTAAAAAAATTATTTTTTTTTGTAGAAAATTATCTTTTTTTTTTAAATTTAATCTTCGTATTTAAACATTCCTTTTTTTCGGTTACAAACTAAATTATTCCAGGTAAATATTTATAATTTTAGTAGCAAAATTATCTTTTTGGTTCTTAAGAAATTACTTGGTTAAAAGTGTCACTCGTCTGTTAAAAATTATTTTTTCTTTCTAGTTACACATTTATCTCTTTAGTTGAACATTCATTTTTTGATTGGAAAATATAGTATTATTCAATTTTTCGTTGAAAAAAAAGTCTGTTAGTTTAAGATACGTATTTTATTTGCCGACATCTCTCTTTTTTGTGAAAATGAATTTTTTCGTGTGAAAAAATCTATTATTTCAGTTTTGGTTGACAATTAACTTTTTTTTTAGTAAAAATTAATTTTTTTGTTAGAAAAGTCAAATATCTACTCTCTTATCTTAAAAATTTATTATTGGAATCGCTAAAAATCTAATCAAATTCTACGGTTATACATTTTTAGTTTTTAAAAATATTGCCCTGGGCCCTTAAAGCTTGAGATGTAATATTTGAATTTTTTAATTTCGCGCCAAAATCACTAAGGCAACACTCAAACATAACCTATGAATCTCATAATTTTCCCGCGAATTTCAAATAGACTTTTTGAGACTTTACTATTTGGTTGATAGTTTAACTGTTTTTAACTGAAGTTTGATCTTTTTTGTTTGCAAATCGTACCAGTTGGTTAAAAATTCATCTTTTTAGCTTGAAAATTCAACTATATGATTAAAAATTAAATATTTTGGTTGTAAATTCATTGTTTTTTAATTTGAAAATTAATTACTTTGATAAATTTTACTCTTTTGAATATTCAAATTAAAAATGAATTATTTCAGTTTTGGTTCAGTTGATCTTTTTTAGTAAAGAATAATTTTTTTTGTTAAAAATTCATTTGTTTTTCCATTTTTTGTTCTGTTTTGTTAAAGGATGTTTAGAATAAACGTCATAAATCAAAATAAATTTTTGCGTTTGGCAGCTAACCAGCTGCGCTCGGGTTTTTTGGTTTTCAGTGGTTTTCCACTTCCCTGACGAAACCGTCGGGAATGTGAGCGCTTCTGTAGCAAAAATCCAACTGGACTTCAGGAAACCCCTGTAAATCAGGGCAATGATGTCAAAAAATTTGGTTAATACATGTGAGTTAAAAAAAAAATATCAAAGTCTTTACCATCAGTTAATATTTTTTTTAAATCTCCTTTAAATTGGAGCATAAGAAAAGGGTGTGATGGCTTTGAGGGGATTTAATTTTCGAGTTCTCTTAAAAGTACTTTGATGTAAAAGTGCCTAGATTCTTAACCTACGATGCACCCTTTCTGCCTCTTATAACCTGCAACTAACCGAACCTATAAGCATGACAACGATCGGATCTCACGCGAGAGAAGCCGCTGGTAATCTGTTTTCTTAGTGCTTCCTTTACGAGAGGTGCGATTTCCGCGCTTCGATTCTGACGCGTGAAATATCGCATTGCACGCGATCTCTTACCCAGATAGACGCCTATTGCGTACTTAAGTGCGTACACACTATCATTTAACCCCGGGTAAAATAAATACAATCAATAACATCTCGTTACAAGTCCCAGGGCAAAATAGTCGACAAAAGATAGTTTTTTTTTTAAATTGTAGATTCCTTGTACCGACACTTAACGACTTTAGAGGTTTGTGTCCGTGCTAAAAGTCAAATTTAGCATGGACAAGAACCTCTGGAGTCGGTAAGTTTCGGTAGGAGATTGCATATTCAAGTGCGCTAACACTATATTTACTTCCGGGTAAAATAAATCCAATCAGTAACATCTCATTAGACGTCCAAGAACAAAATAGTCGGCAAAAGACAGTTTTTTTTAATTATAGAATCCTCGTACCGACACTTACCGACTTTATAGGTTTGTGTCCGTGCTTAAAGTCATATTCAGCATGGACAAGAACCTCTAGAGTCGGTAAGGTTCGGTAGGAGATTGCATATTCAAGTGCGTAGACACTATATTTACTTCCGGTTAAAATAAGTCCAATCAATAATATCTCATTAGACGTCCAAGGGGAAAATAGTCGGCAAAAGATAGTTTTTTTCAAATATAGATTCCTCGTACCGACACTTGGTTTGTGTCCGTGCTAAAAGTTAAATTTAGCATGAACAAAAGTATAGGAGCGTTCTCGAAATAAAAATTTTCTTTTGCTCTCTTTTTTGCTATTTATCGGATAATGAGATTTATTGATTGGATTTGTATCGCCCGTGTATAAATTTAGTATCTACGCACTTGAATTCGTGCTAAAAGCTTAATTTAGCATCATCATGGAAGAAATTGTATCTTTTTTGTGTTAAAAAGCACAACTGCTTGGTTTAAAATTAATCTGTTTTGGGCGAGGATTCAATAATTTTGTAGAGAATTCGTATTTTTTTTAGTTTAATTATATTTTTTGTTTAAAATGAAACTATTTTGGGGAAAATTAATTTTTTAAATGTTTTTTTTCTGCTGGTTCAGAATCAATATTTGATAAATATTGATTTTTAAAATGGTGTAAAAAGTGCTTGAATTTTTAACACAATATATAAATATTCAATAAAAAAGATTCATTTTCAACTAAAAATGGAATAGTTAAATGTGCAGTAAAAAAAATTAATTTTCAACCAACAAAAAATCAATTTTGAACTAACTAATGAAATCTTTAAGCATAAAAATGATTTTACTACAAAAATAGTCGAATTTTGAACCCAAAAAAAATTTCTGTCTTTTGGTAAAAAATTTATTTCTTTGGTTGAAAGTTGTAGCAATTAGAATAGAAATTCGTTTAGAAGTTAAAATATTAGACTGAAAATTCCTTATTGGTTGAAAATTATTTTTCTTTCGACTGAATTTGTAAAAATTCATTTTTTCGGCTACTATGTTATCGAAAAGTCGTGTTTTTTTGTTGAAAATTGATTTTTGTAGCATTTTAACTATTCGATTTTTGGTTAGATTGATTGTTTCTAGTTAAAAATTCATGTTTTCTCTTGAGTTGATTTTCTTATTGAGTCATCTTTTGAGCTGAAAATTCAAATATTTGGTTAAATTTTTTTTTTTTTTGAAGATGCGTCACTTTAGTTATAAAGTAATTTCTTTTGTTAAGGATTTAACTCTTTTGTTGAAAATTTCTCTTTTTAGTATGAATATTAGTCTGTTTTGATTGAGGATTAATTTTTTTGATCGGAGATTTAAAACTTTGGTTGAAAATGTAACTATTTTGTTCAAAAATCGTATTTTTCTTGTTGAAAAGAGATTTAAAAAAAAATTCAATTATTCGATTTTTGGTAAGATTGATTTTTTCTATTTGGAAATTCATGTATTTATTGAAAATTTGTCTTTTCTGGTAGAAAATTTATCTTTTGAGTTGAAAATTCAAATATGTGGTTAAAAGTTCATTATTTTATTATTTTTTAAATAGAAGATTCATCGTTTAGTTCAAAACTCATTTCTTTTGTTAAAAATTTGACACTTTTGTTGAAAATTCCTCGTTTTGTTGTGCAAATTACTTTGTTTTGGTTAAGGATTTATTTTTTATCGAAGAAAGAAAATTGAACTGTTTTGTTGAAAATTCCCTTTTTCTTGGTTGAAAATTAATTTCCTTATAGAAAAATTTAATTATTCCTTTGGTGAAGAAGCTTAAAATAAATTTAGAAATGAAGGAAAAATTGTGAATGTTCAGGGAAAATAGAAAATTGGTGAGGGAAAAACTGAGGTAATTTTGAAATTAAAATGTTGTGACAACCCGGCCTTATTGAAAATGTTCTCGAATACTCGATTATTCGATCATTTTTCGGCGTCGGTGAAACTTGTTGACACGCGCACATGACGTATATGTCCAAAGCGTTCGATACATAAGTCAGGCTACACGTGGCACGAAAAATGGTCTCCAGAAGGTCGACTGAAGAAGAGATTGACGAAATATAACGTCGTTGAGCCAGAGGTGAACATAATTTTGACAGCTCGCATGTCTCACAAGCACCTGAAAATTTCGTTTGCTCTAAAAGTCGAAAATACGAGGCCACAGTCCATAAAGTACCTTTTGTTGTCGGTACCTAATATCTGCAGTGATGACTCCAAGCACCATCAAAATCGAAATGGGGTTTCCATTGTTAAGACCTCAGGAAATAGGTACCACTCAACTTTTAATGACACATCCAAGATGTCAACGATGAAATTGCAGTTGAAATTATCTGAAGCTTTACTCATTAGACTAAATATAAATTCCTACCTTACCGTTACCGAGATCGTTCGAGAACATTCTAAAACATTCTAGAACATTCTAGAACATTCTTGAAACTTAGCAGGGGCACGAACCACTTCACCTGTGGAATAGTCCCAATTATAAGAATGATGGTCGAAATCATCTGAAGCTGTACTCAATAGTTATTTATAAAGTTATTTATAAATATTTACTTAATATTTCAACTATTGAGTAAAGCTTCAGATGATTTCGACCATTATGCTTACCATCGTTCAGACTGTTCCACAGCTGAAGTGGTTCGTGTCCGTGCTAAGTTTCTAGAACTTTCTGGATGGGCCTCGATGATGGTAAGGTAGCACTATGCATTTGATTATTAACTCTCAAGTTTTCATGACACTCGAAGATCTCAAGAAGCGAAATCATCTCAAGCTTTACTTAATAGTTTAAATATATATAGGAATTTATATTCAAACAATTGAGTAAACCTTCAGATAAAAATAAAAAATAAGAGGTCCAAACATTTAAAAATGAACCCAGAAGAAGCTTTCTAAATGCAAATTCCTACCATACCGTCATCGAGACCGATTGAGAACATTCTAGAAACTTAGCACGGACACGAACTACTTCAGCTGTGGAATAGTCTCAATGATGGCAAGAATGATAGTCGAAATCATCTAAAGTTTTACTCAGTAGTTATTTATAAAGTTGTTTATAAATATTTAACTGGTTCGCGTCCGTGTTACATTTCTAGAATGTTCTCGATCGGTCTCGATCACGGTAAGGTAGGAATTTGTATTTAGTACGCTCCTTTTGGGGTCATTTTTGAGTGTTTAAACACCTTATTTTTTATTTTTATTTTATTTTTGTCAGTTCGTAATAAATCGGCAGTGATGAAACCAAGCGCCATCAAAATCGAAATGGGTTTAGCCTTGCTATGAAGTATCAGGAGATTAATAGCACTCAAGTTTTGATTTATGACGCGCCCAAAGTGTTAACGAGGGAATTGCAATCAAAATCTTCTGCATTTATTTTTTTTAATTCAACATAAAAAACTTCAAATAAATTTTACATTATTATTTTGCAGGGAACCTTGCACACATTTAAAATTGTGAAGAATTTGAATTTTTAAGGATTCATGGGTCTAAAAAAATTGTCTTTAATATTTCTGGACAAATTTTTGGATTTTTTTTTGACAAATTAATTTTAAGAGATTATTTCTAAACATTTCTAAAATGATTCAAAAAAGAGCCAAAAAAGACCCGGGTGGTCATAAAGCAATTTTTTTTAGGTGTAAAATTCAAATGTTTTTTTTGAAAATTCATTTTTTGGGGGGTTGAAATTGAGGTCCTTTGTTAAAAAATTAATTTTTATTTATAGGTAGTGTATTATTTTACTTGAAAATTCATCGCTGTTTGAAAATTTAACTATTCCATTTTTTGGTAAAAGTGGATTTTTGTTGTTGTTGAAAATTCATGTTTTGCGTTAAAAGTCACTCTTTATTTGTAAAAAATTAATTTTTTGCTTTTTCCGGTTGATCTTTTTACTATATTGATTACAATTCTTTCAATAATTCAAAATTCAAAAATTGAATTGCCTTTCAAAAAAAATCTCAGATTTGAAAATTAAAATTGAAGATTTTGAAAATTGAAAATCAAGATGATTTTAAAGCAAAAGCTAGACTCCTTTTAAGAATCTGAAAAGTTTTAACAAATATAAAAAAATTTTCTCAAGATTCGAGAAGTAATTATAAATGATTTTTTATTTTTTAAATTAATTTTAATAGAATATTTTAAAACATTCACAACATGGTAAAAAAAAGAATCTGGAAGATGTTAACACAATTTTTGTAATTACGAAAGGAAAATTCGAATAATTTTAAAAGATATTTAGCAATTTGATTTTTGACTGTTTTTATAGAAATTCGTTGTTCTGTTTGAAACTTAAAGTGTTTTTTTTTTAAATTCATCTATTTGGGTTGAAAGTTGAGCTCCTTTGCTAAAAAATCCATTTTTTTAATGAAAGATTTATCGTTTTAGTTGAAAATTCATTTTTTTGACTGGAAATTTAACTTTTCCATTTTTTGTTAAGAATGAATTAATGATTTTACTTAAAATTTTTGTTGTAGGAAATTTAATGACTGATAGAAAATTATTTTTTCTATTATTCAAAATTTCTATTTTCGCATTGAAAATTGATCTGTTTGTCTAAAAGTGCAACTGGTTAAGAAATAATATTTTTTCGGTTGATGATTAAACTATTTTGATCAAAATTCGTCTTTTTCAATCATGGCTTTAAATTAGAAAAGATTTAAAAAAAATTTTAATTAATTGTTGAACTTTTATGATTTCGAACCAAAATTTAGAAGCGATTCATGAGAAAATTTTTAATGATTTTTTTATTTCGAAAAGTGAATTTAAAGAGAAAATTGAAAAGAAATCTTAAAGCATTTCAAATATCGGCAAAAACAATAAAAGATTAAAAATTTAAATTAGACATAAAATAGACTTTCTATCTTGCAAAAGACTGGTATTTTAAGGATAAATTTACATTAAATTAAGGTTATATATCTGGAAGGTTACGGTTCATAAATCCCGGGTCAATGGCGACTATATAAAAACTCGTATTTTGCCGCTGTCATAGCAGACGTCACTCTCGGATTTCCGAGAAACTTTAATGGACGTTTCGTACGAATTCACCAGGGGCAAATAGAATTTTATTTCGTCGCGACGAGCACCGTTTTGGTAAAGTCGCGACAATTACAGTTGTATTTATTCGCGCGCGACTTTTCGACGCTCGCCTTTAGTTTGCCGTTTACGTTTACGTTTACGTTTCTCTTTTTTGTTTTGCCCCAAAGCTGAGTTACTTTTACTAACTGAATTGTAACGAAGCATTCCCGGAATGTCACTGCTCCGCGCCGGCGCTATTTATTTTCCTTGACAGCTGCGAATGCATACATATATACATATATACATGTGAATGATAACAAGTTAATCGGCTTATACGTTCTGCCCGGTTTAATATTTCATTTCATAATGGGGTAATTGTACGTAATAATGTTCTATTTCGACCGCTACTTTTCAACATTGTATACCATACACTGGCATTCTCCGGAGTACATTTCTAATCCAAATCCCTGATCCGGCTGTTATTAAATACTTATCTTTATTTCATTTTCAAATTTAAGGGGTGTAACTTTGAATTTTGTCTGTGAAAAGAAGATTTCTTTGCTGCCCTGGGATCAAACCCAGGTCTTCTTTCGATCGCCGGTCGGGTGCTCTATCCACTAAGTTACTGGAAATATCGTCATACCCCTCAAATTCAGAATGTTACGTTTTTCATAAATTTAAAAATTAAATTTTATCTGAAAAAAGATCTCTTCCCCTTTGCTCTGTTGAGATTTGAACTCAGGTGTATTTGCCGGTCGAGTGCTCTACCCACTAAGCAACTGGAAAGATCGAAAGAAGAATCTTTTTTCACAGACATGCCGTATGGCAGGGTTTTCTCTAAAGAGTCATAGATATAAGGTTTAGTAAATCTGTATTATCATCGGGACGATTCGGAAATTCAGAATTTTGCGTTTTTCTAAAATTTAAAAATTAAATTTTATCTGAAAAAAGGTCTATACCGTTTGCTCCACTGAGATTTGAACCCAGGTGATTTTGCCGGTCGTCTGCTCTACCCACTAAGCAACTGGAAAGACCGAAAGGATACCCCTCAAATTTTACATTTTACATTTTCCTCAAATTCAAAAATTAACTTTAATCTGGGAAAAAATATCCATCCACCTTCGCTGCGCCGGGAATTAAATCCAAGTCTTCTTCCGATTGCCGGTCGGGTGCTCTACCCACTAAGTTACTGGAAATATCGAATTTAAAATGCCCCTTAAATTCAGAATTTTACGTTTTTCTAAAAGTTTTAAATTAAATTTTAGATTTATTTTTCGAATCCTTTTTTTTACAAGGACAGTGCCAGATAGTGTGGCTTTTGTTTGGATTCATAATTTTTATAAATAAATGCCATGAATTGAATGAATTTTATTTTATTTATTTATTGAAGCTAATGAACGTTTTTTTTGTTTGTTACAGGTGAGTTACCATATCCAGACTTTTTCAGCTGAGTTAGTAAGTAGATAAACAATGATCAATTTGGATTTCTTACGGAAGTCGAATTTTTTTATTAATATACTAATGACACTTTTTGACTCCGAAAATATGTCATTCTCGAGAAAAATGTCTTTTTAAAAATCCACGCGCGCCACAGGGACCGCGATGTAAGAGTTTTTCAACTCCCGGTACGATAAGCTGGTAGCCCAGGTTCGATTCCTGCTGCCGGTATTTTTTTTTTCAATTTGATTTTCAAACAAAGTTTTTTTTATGATACTTAGTTAGATTATTTTTGTGTTAGCGAAGGCGATTTTATCGTTTTTACGATAAAAAGGACATTCTGTGTTCATCGATAGTTCTATAAAAATCTACTTCCGCGTAACATTCGCCAAGAATATCCGAGTATCGTAGAGCCATAAATATCCACGCACCTGCATAATTCTCGCAAAGCGTTCATGTACTATAAAGCTGTTGACGCGTTGGCGGTATGAGAAAGATCGTTGGCATTCTGCGACGCCAGTCTCGGGCTGAGTCGAAACGTTTAATTATTTCTTGGGAGGAGGGACACACTCTTCACTTTTACGATCGCCTATCTTTGGACTATGCCCTCTCCATTCCAGACAAAAATCTTTCGTAAAAAATCCTTTGTCCGGTCAGATTATGATTTTTAGTTTCCTTGGAGGTTTCATTCCACTAATCTTATTTTTATATCATTTATAATAATAACCTTATCTCTCATATTAGATATTAATAATTAAAATTGCTTCAAAACTAATCAAATTCTACGATTATATATTTTTAATTCATAAAAATACTACCTTAAACTCTTTAAAACGCGAAATTTTTTTTTTGAAATTCAAATTTCGCGCCAAAATCAATGAGGACACACTTAAACATAACCTATGAATCTTGAAACTTTCCCGCGAATTTTAAATAGACTTTTTCAGTCTTTACTATTCGGTTGATAAAGTAACTATTTTTAATTAAATTTTGAACTTGTTGGTTTGGAAATCTGACCATTTGGTTAAAAATTAAATATTGATTAAAAATTCATTTTTTTATTGAAAATTAATTTCTTATATTGTAGGTTTAGCTATTGTTTTTTTGGTCTAAAATTTGCTTTTTAGCTGAAAAATTAATTATTTGGTTGAAAATTCGTCTTTTTTAGTTTAATTTGTTTTTTATTTAAAAATAAATCCTTTTGGTGGAAGTAGCAACAATTACATTTTGAGTTAAAAATTCATGTTTATTAGGAGAAAATTTAATTTTCTGGTTCTATTTTAGAATGAAAATTAATGTTTTTTAAGTTAAAAACTTAACTTTTTGGTTAAAAAATTCAATATTTTGGTTGAAACTATTTTTATTAAAAATTAACTTAATAAATTAAAAATTTAAATTCCATTTTTTGTGGAAAATTGGTCTTTTTTTTAAGTTGAAAATTTAAGTATCAGGTGGAAAATTAATGTATTTTGTTAAAAATTCGTCTGTTTGATCGAAAATTATGTTTCTTTGAAGAAAATTATACTTTTTTATTGACACATCATTTTTTTATTAAAAATTCAACTTTAGTTGAATTTTCATTTCTTTTTCGTGAAATTTTAACCATTTGGATGTAAATTCAACTGTTTCCATTAAAAACCTTCTTTATGATTAAAAATTCAACTATACGGATAAAAATTATTTCTTGCTGGTTGAAAATCAACTTTTTCGTGGAAAATTCATATTTTCGGGTTTAAAACTCAACTGTTTTGTTAAAGATTCATGTTTTTCAATTGAGAATTCAGGTATTTGTTTGAAAATTCATACTCATGGTTTAAAAGTAGAATATTTTCTAAAAAAATTCAATTTTTTAAAATCCTAACTCTTCTGTTGAAAATTTGTATTTTTGGGTGATTCATCTCTTTTGGTGGAAAATCCATCTAATAAAAAAAATCTTATTTCTCATATTAGACATTAAAAATTAGAATCGCATCAAAACTAATCAAATTCTACGATCATATATTTTTAATTAATAAAAATACTATCTTGAACTCTTTAAAGCGCAAAAAGAAATGTTTGAAATTCAAATTTCGCGCCAAAATGAATGAGGCAACTCTTAAACATAACCTATGAATCTTGAAATTTTACCGCGAATTTCAAATAGACTTTTTCAGTCTTTACTATTCAGTTGATAATGTCATTATTTTTAATTAAATTTGAACTTTTTGGTTTGAAAATCGGACCATTTTATTAAAAATTCATCTTTTTAGTTTGGTCCAAAATTTATGCTTTTTTTTTAGATGAAAATTGAAAATCGAACTATTTGGCTGAAAATTAATTTTTATTGTTGACAAATCATTGCTTAATGTGAGACTTTAATCATCCAACTATTCTGTTTTAGGATGAAAATTAATGTTTATTTAATTAAAAATTTAACTGTTTGGTTAAAAATTCAATATTTTGGTTGAAAATTAATTTAATAAATTTAAAATATAACTTCTATTTTTAGTGAAAAATTGATCTTTTTCAATAAGTTGAAAATGCAATTATTTGGTGGAAAATTCATGTATTTTGTTAAAATTCGTCTGTTTGATCGAAAATTATGCTTCTTTTAAGAAAATTAAACTTTTCTGTTGACATATCATTTTTTTGGGTAAAAATTCAACTTTACTTGAAATTTCATTTCTTTTTCATGAAATTTTAACTATTTGGATGTAAATTCATCTGTTTGAATTGAAACCATTTTTTTATTATTAAAGCTCAACTACTTTGATAAAAATTCCTGTTTTTGCTCGAAAATGGATATTTTTTAGTTAAAAGTTAAAACAAAAATTTAATTAAAAAATTTAACTATTTGGATGAAACTTTTTCTGTTTGAATAAAATCGTTTTTTAAAAATTCTTACTGACAATTTAACTGCTTGGTTAAAAATTCATCTTTTTGGTTGAAAATTAGGCTGCTTTGTCAAAGATTCATGTTGTTGGATTGAAAATTCATATTTATGGTTTAAATGTCAAATGTTTTCTTAAAAAAATTAAATTTCTTTAAAATTTAACTCTTTTGTTTAAAATCCATCTATTTAGAAAAAATCTAACTACTTTGTTGAAAATGAAGTATATTTCTACTTAAAATCTTCGAAATATGTTACCTAAGTTAATTTTATTGAACAGAATTTATAACCCTATTTTCTTTAAAAAAAAAAACACCCCATTTCTCCTGTTATAAAGTCTGATTTTTTCTACCGTGGTGCTCACTATCAATTCTTTGCATTCATTTTTAAGGATAGGAATGACAAGGGAGGAACTTTGACTCGTAATGAAGGGGTAATTTTTGAAAATGAGAGTCTTTAAAATTTCTCCGTCCATTTCTCAGTAAGTACTATTCTGCCCCAAGGGCAGGAAAATTGCATACAAGTTAACAGTACCAAAGCTGATGATCAATAATAAATGCAGAGGAGGAGAATTCATTCACGATCGCGTGCAAACGAAGAGAACGTGTGCAACATTCGTGTATATTGATCATGACTGCGTAATGACTGTGAAACTTTTGTAGCAATGGCGAACTCTTATCGTGCCGTGACAAAACTGATGCGATGCCCATGGCTTGACTGCAATATCACCGAGTAATAAAATCCAACTTCATTGCTTCGTTACTGACGCTGTAAAATCACCCTTTGCTCACATAAACTCAAATTTGCTCAGAAATTACACTCTGTTTCGCAGAGATAAAATTATTTAAACACAGATAAATTTTTACCATCAACAGTGAAAATAGAAATCAATATTATCCATCTACGTTAAATTGTTAAATAACAGAAATTCCAAAATGTCTTTTCAGACTAGATGGAGCTACGAATTACAAATTTTGTAAATAAAAATTTTGTTCTGAAAAAAAATCTCCTTTGCTTCGCTGGGAATCGAACCACAGGTCTCCGTCGATTAATAAAAGTCCATTTTTCGAAGAATCTGTATTATCATCGGGGACGGTGACCAAAATAGATTGTATTAAAACTTAACTCCTTCCTAAAGACAGCAGTGTGTTTCTGAAAAAAGATTCTTTTTTCGATATTTGTAGAAGCCTAATGGGAAAAGCACCTGACAGGTAATTTTTTTAAATTTATAGCTCCATCTAGTCTGAAAAGACATTAAATGGTTGACTTGTATGAAAACGTAACATTCTGCTCAAAAACTGCGTGTGTTTCTAAAAAAAAGAGTCTTCTTTCGATATCCCAAGTAGCTTAATGGGAAAAGCATCCGACCGGAAGTCAGTAGACCTGTGGTTCGAGTCCCACCGGATCGAAAATTTTTTTCAGAAATTTTTTTTAATTTTACACATTTTAGGTTTATCCGTAGGTCAGGAAGAACCTGGAAATCAGGGAAAAGGCAAAGAATTTTATTTGTCAGACAAAAGTAAGGGATTTTAAAAAAAACTTTCAAAAGAAAGGGCATTTCTGGAAGAGGCACTTAAAATAACTTTCAAGGATAAAAAAATTGAATTTTTACCATTTTTTATTTAGAATTGTTTTAGTCCGTTTATGAAAGATTTTGTGTTAAAATTTGTACAAGATTAAAATTGAAGTTTTGACGCCACCCTGACATTAATATTCTTGTTAGTAATTTATTTTCCTTATATTTCTATTTTTTTCCTTTTTTGCAGTTGCTTTTTCCTAAAAATTATATTTTTAGTTCTAAATTTTATTATTTGGTTGAAAATTTAACCATTTTTATAAAAACTGATAATTTTTATTGAAAATTTTTATTTTGGTGTAGACAATTCAACTGTTTTTTATTTTAAATAAAAATATTTTTTGGTCGAAATATCTATTCTGACATTATTTGTTAAAAAGTCGTCTTTTTTGGATTGAAAATTAATTATTTTATCTGAAAATTTAATCTCTCATTTTTTAAAAAATTAATTCAAGTATTTTGTTAAGAATTTTTAATTTCGGTTGAAAATTGAACAATTTTGAAGAAAATTCAACTCTCATTTGATGGAAAAATGAACTATTTGGTTGACATTTTTTTATTTTTTTTTAAATTTTATTTTTTTAACTGCAAATTTAACTTCTCCATTTTTTGTTGAAAACTAACCTTTTTTATTTGAAAATTTGTATTTTTTGGTTAAAAAGTGATCTTTTAAATTCCATTATTAACTTTTGTTTGAAAATTCTCCTCTTTGTTTGATTTAATTATTTTCTTAAAAAATAGTTTTTTTGTCGTTGAAAATTAATTTTTTTACTGAAAATTTAAGTTTTACACTTTTGTTTGAAAATCTGTCTTTTTTAATTAAACATTCGACTGTTTTGGATTAGAGTATAATACTTTTTAATTCAAAATTCTACCATTCAGTTGGAAATTGAACTATTTGATTGTAAATGCAAACATTTTGTTAAAAATCAATTTTTTATTGAATATTCGTTTTTTTGTAGTTAAAAATATGAATATTTTGTTAAAATAAATATTTGGCTAAAAATTCATTTTTTTAGTTGAACAATTGTCCTCGTTTGTGGAAAATTGACTATTGTGCTTTTGTTTAAAGTTTAATCTTTTTAATTAAAAATTCCCTTCCAGTTCATTGAAAAATCATCTTATAAGTTTAAAATTCAACTATTTCGTTAAAAATTCGAATATTTTGTTGAAAATGTAAGTGTTTCGTTGAACACTTAAATATTTGCTTGAAAATCCGTTTTTTGTTGTTAAAAATTTGTTTTTTACTGTAAATTTAAGTTTTCTTTTTTTGGGCAAAAATTTATATTTTTAGTTGAACATTTAACTTTTTGGTTGAAAATAAAACTATTTTGTTGAAAATTAAACTGTTTTTGTGTGAACATTTTTATTTTTTAAAAATTGAACCATTTGCTTGAGAATTCAACTATTTGGTTGTAACTGCAACTAATTGGTTAAAAATTAATTTTTTGTTTTTAAAACTCAACTATTTCGTTAAAAATTTGACTGTTATGTTGAAAATTTAATTATTTTTTTTTACCTCAAGTGTTTTGTTAAAATTTAAAACATGTTGTTAAAAATTTTTAAACTTTGTTAAAAAGTCATCCTTTGAGGGGAAAAAAATTCAACTGTTTTCATGAAAATTGGTCCCTTTAGATTTAAAATTCATCTCTTGTTAGAAAAATAACCTTTTTTTTTCTTAAAATACATAAATTTTATATTTTTAAATTCTAATCTGACATTGATTTATTCCGTTTATGAAATATACTGCATTAAAAATCTGAAAAGATTAAAATGCTCCTCTTTGAATATTAATGTTCAGGGAAAATGAATAATTGGTCAGGGAAGAGTCAGGAAATTTTGAAAATTAAGTTTTACTGATACCCTTCCCTCTTCTTTCATGCAGGAAGCATCCTAAAAATAATATTTCACCGGCCAGATATTGGAACAAGTGATATCTTCCTGGGAAAGACATTTACTATTGGCGAACATGTTAAAACTTGGGAAAAAGGAGGGTGCTTTCAGATGAAAAAAAAAGTATAAAGTCTTTATAACGAAGAGGGTGGATTTAACATCGAGAAGGTACACAGGGTCGATCCCTACATGCAAATTTATGAGCGATATCAGTATTCACCAAACCTTCTTCCCAAAAAGGGAATTTTTCGGAGCGAGAAGAATTCTAAAAATATTATTTAATTCTTTAAAATTGTTCCTGAAATTTCTACAAATCCGAGGTCATTGCCAAAATGAAAGTCTTTTATTTCTTTAAAGAGAAAAAGGTGTGTCAATTTCTCTTTCGTGTTCATCATAAAGACAAAGCCATGCCCTAACTTATTTAAACTCCTCTCACGTTTCTTTTGTGTCGCCTACAACGAAAATTTGTTACGAAAGACTTCTTTCAAAATTTCGACTCTACTCCACGATTTGAAAATATTTTTGTGACTGAAGTGAAGGGAAAAATGTGGAAATTAGGGATATGTCAGGGAATTTTGTTTTTTATTCTTTCTAGAATAATCAGGACTACTGTAAAGTCACTTTTAGTCCCTTTTTTAATGATAAAGTCACTATTTTCACGGAAGAGACGCAGTACGCGAGTACTCCAGTATATTGCGCAATATTGTGCATTATGTCACAAGGCCAGTGCTATATCTATTTCTGATTTTTCTTGAATTTCTTTGCAATATTTTCTGTCTTTCAAACGATTTTGACGATTTTCAGGTGTTCAAAAAAAGTGCAAGGAATTTGCGAGAGCTTTCAAAAGTCTCAAGGTATTTTAAAATATTTGAAAAGATTTATAAAATCTTAGATTGCTATTTTTGAAGGTATTCTCAAGGATTTGAGATATATCAAGATATTTTAAAAAGTTTTAAGGAGTTTTTATGTGATTAAAAAATCATCAAGAATTTTAATTATTTATTTATTTATCAGGTAATATTATCAAATTTTCGAGAATTATTTCAATGATTTTAAGCCATTTTAAAAGCACTTAAGGTAAGTTTTCAAGAATTAACATTGGATTTCTTGTAATTTTTCAAATAATTTTTCAAATAATTTTTCAAACATTCAAGAGATTTTCAGATTTAAAAGATTTTTTAAAAGATTCTTAAAGATTTTATGGTTTAGAAATCTAAAGGAATTTTCAAGAGCTTAAAAAAAAATTTAAAGGATTTCAAAAGATATTACAGGATTTGAATTACCTAAAGGTATTTTTTAAAATAGATTTTAATCATTTAAAAATTCCAAACAATTTGCAAGATTTTAGGGTATTTTTGAATATTCTAAGGAATTTTCAAGAGCTTTAAAAAACTTAAAAGAATTTCAAAAGTTATTACAGGATTTGAATTATCTAAAGGTATTTTTTTAATAGATTTTAATCATTTAAAAATTCCAAACAATTTTCAAGATTTTAGGGTATTTTTTAATATTCTAAGGATTTTTCAAGAGCTTTAAAAAACTTAAAAGAATTTCAAAAGATATTACAGGATTTGAATTATCTAAAGGTATTTTTTAAAAATAGATTTTAATCATTTAAAAATTCCAAACAATTTTCAAGATTTTAGGGTATTTATTAATATTCTAAGGATTTTTCAAGAGCTTTAAAAAACTTTAAAGGTATTTTTTTTATAGATTTTAATCATTTAAAAATTCCAAACAATTTTCAAGATTTTAGGTTTTTTTGTTTAATATTCTAAGGCATTTTGAACAGTTTTAAAAAAATTCAAAGGATTTTAAAAGATATTACAGGATTTGAATTATCTAAAGGTATTTTTTAAAAATAGATTTTAATCATTTAAAAATTCCAAACAATTTCCAAGATTTTAGGGTATTTATTAATATTCTAAGAAATTTTCAAACTCATGGGGTTTCAAAGTGTTCAATAGAAATATTTAGGGTATTTTAAAAGATTTCAAGCAGTTTGAAAATTTTTTAAAAATTTTCAAAGATTCCGAGATATTTGCAAGAATTAAAAAAAATTCGAAGGAATTTTTAATTAATTTCCACAATTTTAAGGGATTTAAAAAGGTTTGAAATATGTGAGGATATATTAAATTATTCCAAGGAATTTTCAAGATATTTACATAATTTCAAGGGATTTTAAAAGTTTCAAAGTATTTGAAATATTTTTGGGTATTTTAAATGATACCAAGAATTTTTAAATTGATTTCAAAAATCTGAAGGTATTTCAAAGAATTTTAAATATTTTAGGGTATTTAAAATAGTTCCAAGAAATATTCGAGAGCCCTACAAAAACTGAAGTAATTTCGAAGAATTAAAAATTTTTTTTAGGGAATTTTAAATGATTCTAAAGCAATTTTTAAAAATTTGGAACGTTGTTACGGAATTCGGAATTTTACAGATTTCAAAGGATTTTATAAGATTTCCGAGAATTCGAATGATTTTAGGGGTTTTTAGCAGCTTTCAAGGTATTTTAATCAATTTTCCAAAATATCAGGAAATATCATCTTTCATAAAATTTTACGAGATTTGATAATATTTCAATGATGCTGACCGATTTTGTTTACAAGAGTTGAGAAATTTCTTAAGGCTACAAAGATTTGAAGAGATTTTCCATTTTTTATATTCGTTTAAAAATTCACTCTGAATTCTTATTCATTTATCCTGAACTCTTTAAAAGTGTTTTTTTTAATCCTTTGAATTTTCTTTAATTTTTTTGAATTCCTTTAAATTCTCCTAAATTGTTTTAAAACTTACTCAATTTAATGCATTTTTTCGTATTTTTTATTATCATTTATTATTTTTGAATTTAAATTAAAAATGGTTTTATATTAATGATCAGGCAAAATGAAAAATTAGACCGGGTAAAAACAGGGAATTTCAGAAATGAATATTTTACGACCACCCTGGACGACAACAGTAATTCCAGTAATTTTAAACAGATTTGAGGAAGATTTTAATTTGCCGAATAAAACCAACCACACATCTATCAGCCACTTTCGGGTAATTAACGCCCGTGTTTACCAACGAGGACCGATAATTATTTACAAGCAATCGATCCTTCGCCGCTTGGGATTCAGCTGTCGCTGCCAGATGGACAGATCGTCGTTAGGGACCGTTGATTCTCTTTCCGCTTCATAAACTATCATATTTGTACTTCTGACGAACTATTTGACCACGTTTTTCAATTGGCCTTGAGAAAATAAATAATGATGCATATTGCATTGCCAATTTACTGTTTTATGATTTTTACAAATTTACAATTTTATGAAGCGTTAACTAAATCCAATTTAATTAGCTAGTATTTAAAGAAAGTATGCAAATTAGCCAGTTTGCGAAAAAACTCATTTCTCGGTTCAGTTATCCAATTTGAACGCGTAAAGTTTGAAGTTGATGCAAACAGGTAATGACTCGGAACCATCTGAATTTCCAATTCGATACTGTTCCATAAAACTAACGCGCGAAAAATCGCTGCATGCGTGCAACATCTGCTGGGAAATTGCGTTTCATCCTCCGGCTTTTCGATAAGAATATTATAAAATTTTGTTTTGAAAATTTTCTAACGCAATTTTCTTACGCTAGATTCCTGCCTTACCGAAATCGAGAGCCTTCTGTCTGTAGTGGTTCATGTCTGTGCTAAGCTTCTAGAACATTCTCGGAAGTTGCTGATGACGTCACAGAATAATAATATTCGGTGACGTCATCGGGAGCTTCCGAGAATGTTCTAGAAGCTGAGCACGGACATGAACCACTACATGTAGAAGCTTTTCGATGTCGGTAAGGCATGAATCTAGCCTAAGAACATTGCGTTAGAAATCTTAAATCTTAGTGGTTTTATTGTTCTAGTCGGAGTTCTGCGATTCCTACCTTATCGACATCGAGAGCCTTCTGTCTATAGTGGTTCATGTCTGTGCTAATCTTCTAAAACATTATTGGAACGTCCCGATGACGTCACAGAGTAATAATATTCAGTGACGCCATCGGGACCTTCCGAGAATGTTCTAGAAGTTCAGCACGGACATGAACCTTTACAGGTAGAAGCTTCTCGATGTCGGTAAGATAGTAATCGTAGAACTCCGACTAGAACAATAAAACCACTAAAATTTTCAAGTAAACAAAACATTTTTCTGATAAAAAACATCTCTTCCGGATAAATTACACCTTTATTTTGATAAACAACCCTAGTTGGAAGGAAACAAAGAGACCTGCTACTGATTGTCGGGATCGCAAAGTGCAAGTAAAGAGAACATAATTTGCCAATTTGTATGCTGCTTGGATCCCTCGTCAAGTACGGATCATAAAGTATGTTATGAGCGCGAAGCTCACTCTGCTCGATATAAGTGCATACACCTAACCTTATAGACGGTCAGGTCGTATCCAATTAAAATGAATTGCTTACGTCATAGCGTCTCGACTTTTTTCTTTTTTTAGCCTCGTCGGGGGATCCGAGTGCGAGAAAGTGCGAGAAAAATTCTACTTCCCTCTTTACTGAGCCAGGTACAACCTTTGTACCTTTTTCCAATCCTGTAAACATCTCGTTACTGCAGCAGATTCTTTTTTTTTCTTCTTCACTTTTTCTGATCAGATATTTGAAGCGAAAAGTAATCTTCAATGGGTTAACATGGTAATTCAGATTTCTTCCGGAGGGAAAAAAAATTGGACGCGGATAATAACTTTAAATTCAGATTTCGCGCCAAAGAAATTTTTTAATTGAAGGTTATGTGAGATTTCACGCTCTCTCTCTCTCTCTTATCCCCCTCTTTCTTCTTTTTATTGCATTTTTCAGTTAAATACGAACTGAATTCATAGAACTCAAAAATCTACTATTTAGTTGAAAATTTAATTATTATGATTCTGAAATAATCATGTAAATATTTTTTGAAAAATTAATTATTTTGTTGAAAAGACATATTTTTTGAAAAACTTACTTGCTTTGTTGAATATGCGTCCTTTTCAATTGAAAACTCATATTTCTTGGTAGAAAGTAAACTATTTTCTTAAAAAATTAACTGTTTTATTTAATTTTTTAAAAATATATTTGTTTTTTAATCTTTTTTGTTTCAAAATTTAGGCATTTAAAAAAAATTTAGCTTTTTATGTTGAAAATTTGACTATTTTGTTGATAATTTAATTATTTTCTTGAAAATTTAAAACCTTTGTTAAAATAGAAAAGTAAAGTAAAGTAGAAAATTCATCTTTCTTGGATAACAATAAACGTTTTTATTAAAAATTGAACTGTTTTATACAAAACTTGTCTTCTTGGCTAGAAAATTTTAACTATTTTTTTTAAATGCCACTGATTCAGAGAGAATAATAAATTAGAAAGAATTTTCCGGGACGTAAATTACATTTTTGTTAAAAAATTGAACTATTTGGTTAAAAATTTAATTTTTTTAATTAAAAAGTCATTTTTCTTGGTTGAAAATTTTGCTGTCTTCAAAAAAATTCTTTTTTTTTAGCTTATAGATTAAACTTTATTCGTTTGAAATTTTCTTTGTAGAAAATGTCATCTCTCTTGGTTGAAAAATGATCTTTTTCTTGAAAATTTTTTTCTTAAGGTCTAAAATCTTGAACATTTTCGGGTTAAAAATGAATTATTCTTGGTTAAAAATTGCTCTATATCGGGAGTAATTTAACTAGCTTGTTAAAAATAAACACTTTTGTTGAAAATTAAACTTTTTGTTTTGAATATTTAGTATTCTGGTAGAAAATTTTTATTTTTAGCGTTATAAATTTCACTATTATGGTTTGTAAATTCAACAATTTGGTAGCAAATTTTTTTTTTGAAGATTCTCTATTTTTAGCTAAAGATTTATATTTTTGATTGAAGATTGAACTATTTTATCAAAAATTCCTTCTGCTTGATTTAAAATTGTTTGTTCAAATATTGATTTCGACTGCAAAATTATTCCATTTCTGGTTAAAAAAAGTCATCTTTCTTAGTGGAAAATCGCACTATTTCATTAAAAATTCATCAATTATTTAAAAAATGCAATAGATGTCGACTTGAAACATTAGGAATTCTAAACATTTCAAATTTAAATAAATAAGGCAACTGCATTAATTTGTTTACAAACAAAATATATTCCCCTATTTTTGTTTCCTTTGTGGCGCGAGTTTAAACTTGTTTTCTTAGTTTTGAAAGTTCATTCTAATGTTTTCAGAACATCAAAAGTGTACCGATAACCTGCCGAATTTTTTTTAATTGATTAATTAAATCGAAAATGAATTTAAAGTTTTGATTTCGCCGTAATCTCTGGAAAGTTAAACGAATCTTGCAGAGCTTAACTTTGAAGCTACCGAGAGAGATTGCCCGCATACTGGTAACTTATCCGGATCAAAGTTTAAACTTACTCATAGCTTGTCGTAAACTGATTGTTATTCGACAACCAATACAATCTCCGAATATCTGATTAAAGAGAAAAAAACTTTTTTAATAAATTGTATTACTAAAATTATAAAGATCTTTAGGAAGCTAGAAAAATTACTCAGTCTTTTAATGTGCTCTAAATCATTTGCAACTCAAGGAAAAATTGTGAGAACCCAGGGTATCGCAGAACAAATTAAAAATTTATGGAACGTAGTGCGATTATTCCTGGTTACTTGGAAAAATCTCGCCTGACTAGAATAATTTATTTTACCCGGGAAATTTGTTGGAAAGCTTATGAAAATTCGAATGAAAAAAGTTTTACGCTCTTTCGACTTGATATTATTCTACTGCGAATGTACTTTGTTAAATTAGTTTATATTTAAATAATGGTATGGAAAAAATATTCTGTTTCGCGAAAGCCGTAAAGAATGATCTGATGCATATTTAGCCAAGAAAAGTTTGAATTTAATTAATGGTAGCCACAATTTAACGGAGCGTGCTGATGTATTTTCAATTTTTTTTTAAGAACTTTTCCCTTTATTTTTGTCGCTTTCCAACATTTGTGTTGACCAAAACCGCAGGAAAACCCCGTATAATAACAGTTCTTAATAACAGTTTCCGGTTGAAATGCATAATTTTGCGCAATATACTCGAGTGAGTGCTCGCGCATTGCGGCCCTTCCGAGGCGAGAGTCGCAACTGTATCCCGCCCTGCCCTCTGAGAAACTGTGTGTGCCAGCAGTTTTAAGGGATTTCTAAAGATTTGCAATATTTTAGGGTATTTAAAAAAATTTGAATAATTTTTCAAGATCTTTAAAAAAATGCAAGGAATTTCAAAAGACTTAAAAGGATTTCAAATATTTAAGGTTATTTAGGAAAGATTTCAAAGAATTTTTAATTGATTTCTTTATAATTAAGTAGGCTTTCTAAAGATAAAAAATATTTATTGGTATTTTCAAAGATTCCAGGGAATTTTCCATTGATTTAAATATTTTAGAGGTATTTCAAAGGGTTTGAAATATTTTAGGGTATTTTAAAAGACCATAAGGACTTTTAAGAGCTTACAAAGTTTCAAGGGATTTCAAAGTTTTTTTTTAATTGCAAGGAATTTTAAAGAGGTTTATAAAATTTAAAGGGATTTTAAATATTTTAGGGTATTTAAAAAAATTCTGAGAAATTTTCAATTAAATTTGTCAATTTATAGGAATTTGAAAGGTTTTGAAATATTTTAGGATATTTACAAAATTTTCAAATCATTTTCAAGAGATTTACAAAATTTTAAGAGATTTCTATTGATACTTTTTAAAATTACAAGAAATTTTCAAGATCCTTAACAAGTTGCGAGGGATTTCAAATATTTTAATTTTTTTTAATTGTGAAGAATTTTCAAGAGCTTGAAAAAATTTCAAGGAATTACCAAATATTTTAAAGGACTTAAAAATATTTTTAGGTATTTTAAAAGAAGCAAGGATTTTTAAACTGATTTAAATATTTTAAATGAATTTTAAAGCTTTTGAAAAATTGTAGGGTATTTAAAAAAAAATCTGAGGCATGTTAAAATGATTTATCCAATTATAATAGATTTCTATGGATTTTAAGGTATTTTGAAAAATTTTCATGTGTTTGTAAAATTTCTGATTTTCTGAATTTAGAGTATTTTTTAAAGTCCAAGGGATTTTCAAAAAATTTAAAAAGTTTCAAGTAATTTAAATAAATTTTTAAATATTTTAAGCTTTTTTTTCGCAAGAAGTTTCAAAGAACTTTAAAAAGTATCAAGGAATTGTAAAATATTTTAAATATTTTAGGGTACTTTGAAATATCCCAAGGAATTTTAAATTGATTCTACTAAATGAAATATTTCAGGTTATTTTAAAAGATTTCATGACAATTTCAAGAGAATTAGAAAATTGTAAGGAATTTTTATGAATTTTAACGATTTTAATGCAATTAGAAAAATTTTCATGCGGTTCTCAAGAATTTTAGAAGATCTGAATTTAAAGTCTTTTTATAAATACGGAGGGATTTTCAGGAGCTTTAAAAAATGTCAGTGAATTGAAACAAAATTTGAAATATTTCAGGGTATTTAAAAATATTTTAAGAAATTTTCAATTTATTTTAATAATTTAAAGGGATTTCAAAGATTTAAAAATCGGAAATTTAAAATTTCCGAAGTTCTGAATTTAGAGTACTTTTAAAAATTCCCAGGAACATTAAAAGATTGAAAAGGATTTTAAATATTTGAGGGTATTTATTTAATATTTATTTAATATTTATTTAATATTTAAAAAATTCCACGGCATTTTCAAAAGCTATCTATGATATAATTTATTGAGGGAAAAGTGACTAAAATGATGTTTTCGCTTTCGACTAAAAATCCGAAAAAATGTTAATTTCGCGCAATAAATCTGAGAACCACTGTTAAACATTACCTCTAATTTATAAGTTTTTATGGCGCGAAATTTAAAACTAAGCCTATTCTTTTGTTACTAAATACTAAATATTTTAAAAAGCTTCTTTTATTTAGTCCGGCGGTTATTTTCAGAAGAAATTTTATTATCCTGAAGAGCAAATTGATCCAACTCTATGTAATGGCTTGGGAGGTACAGGAAGAGGAAGTTTCGAACGAAACGATAACAGAGTCAATTGCAAGGGTAGATGACTATTCCGCTCCAGCTACCTCTGTACCGTTCCCCCACTACTAGTGGAAAAGGCACCCCCGCTGACCAAGCTCAGTGGCAGCAGCTCAACGGTGTGAGGGGAAGCCGCGTAGTGGGGGACGGTACACAGGTAGCTGGGGCGGAATTGATCACCAATGTCTTGTCTTCGGCGTAAAAAAAAAAAAAATAATGATAAAAGTAAAGTGGAATACTTGCTCGATAGAGAAGAGAAGCAAGTCCACTCCTAAAGAACGCTTTTCTTTCTAGAAGCATATAAGATGTCGATGACGCTTCTTTGTACTGGGTCAGTCAGTGCTTCTCTCTCAACTGTAAAAATCCAAGAAATGTAAAGAGCAGCAGCGTCAGCACAGTTTATAACTTTCAGAGGAACTTGAGACATTTCAGAGTAAAAACTTGCAGGGTTTCTAAAAGGCGTCATTGATATTTATTATATAAGAAATAAAATTCGACGCGTAATGAGATTTTTCAAGGTACAAGTTGCCTTCTTACAACTCTCTCGCCTTTTGTAATCGAACTGAAGTTCTCTTTTCTGTAAATTTTTTACTGCTGATTGAAAATTCTAGAATTGCAACTTAAAGTCGCCCTGTTTGAAGGCTTTGAAGCTTGTTCTTATGTTCTTATTTTATTGTAAATGTTAAATTATTTTACGAGGATGGGTGCAAAACTTTGCTTTCAAAATTTCTTCACTCACTCACATTTTTAATTTTCCCCGACTAAAATTCTAATTTTATCAATTCTAGTTTATTAATTTTTAATTTATTCTTTTAAATGCGACTAATTTCTAACAGGAAAAATATATTAATAATATTCTTTTGAATTTAAAAGAATTTTTTTTAATCTATGAAATTTATAGGGATTCCAGGTTAATTTGAAGGAATTCAGGATAAATCAAAAGACTTTAAAACAATTCAAGTTAAGTTCAAAAGAATTCAAAGGAATTGAAAAAATTCTATTTGATTTCTATTGCATTCAGATCAATACCGATTTTCAAAATTTGCCCCCACTTCTTAATAATTTATCGCATATTCTATTTAATTCTTTAGAATTCTCTTTGAAATATTTGCTTTCAACTTGAATTCTTCTAAATTCACTCAATTTCACTCAATTGAACGATTTTTTTCACTTTGAGGTTTTTTTTTTTAAATTTCAAAGTTTTTTTAAAATTTATCCTGTAATCTTTTAAATTCACCTTAAATTCGTAGGGTTTTTTATTAAATTTTTACGAATTCCCATTATTTTGTCTACATTTACTGCCAATTTAATAGTTTGAATGAAATTTAAAAAATTTAGTTAAATTTTTCTCAATGCACTTGCATTTTTTTAATATTTAATTTTTGTCTAAATTCTCCTTACATTTTTATGAATTTCATCTAATTCTTATTTCTTTTAAATTCCTTTTAATTCCGGTTGGACTAAAATCAATGGAATATTTTAGATTTTTTATTGTGAACCCCTTGGAATTCTCACTTTTTTTTTAAATCATCCTGAATTCTTTTAAA
Organism: Druon quercuslanigerum; assembly: GCA_010014905.2. Classification (NCBI taxonomy): domain Eukaryota; kingdom Metazoa; phylum Arthropoda; class Insecta; order Hymenoptera; family Cynipidae; genus Druon; species Druon quercuslanigerum. The sequence continues at coordinate 30,843 of JAAAKG020132939.1, forward strand.
CTCACTTTTAATTTTTATTCCCTTCCTTCAAATTCTTTTGAATTCCCTTTAATTTTTTTTTTAATTCGCCTTAAATTTTTCATCAATTTCATCTAATTCTTCTTTGTTTCCTTAAATCCCTCTAAATAAACTATAAAATTATTTAGTTTGTTGTATTTTTTTCATTTCACTTAAGTTATATTGAATTTGACCTGAATTCTTTTGAATTCACTTATATTCTTTTAAATCTACTCAATCCAATGGATTTTTCTTTAGTTTTCGTAATTCACCCGGATTTCTTTTAAATATCCCATAAATTCTTAAACATTTCAACAAATTCATGTTAATTCCTTTTTTTTGTACCTTGAATTTGTTTATGAATTTCATCTAATTATTATTATTTCCTATAAATTCCAAATTGACTATAATCAATGGGATATTTAACATTTTTTTATTTGTAGCATTTCATTTCGAATTCACCCTTATTTATGATTCTTTTATCCTGAATTCTGGTAAATTCTTTGCACTTCTCTTGCGTTTTTTAATTCGCCCTCAATTCTTTCGAATTCTTTTGAATTCTTCTAATTCAACTCAACTCAATGGAGTTTTCTTTATTTTTTGTTAATTCATCGTGAATTCTTTTTAAACTCGCCTTAAATTCTTAAGCGGTTCATCAAATTCTTTTGAATTTCATGGAATTCTTCTGAATTCTTTCCAAGCTAAATTAATTTTAAAAATATTTGTGAATTTTTATCAACTCATTTGATTTTTTTTTTTAATTAACTTTGAATTGTTCATGAATTTCATCAAATTCTTGTTATTTCATTTAAATTGCTGTAAATGCACCCCAGTTTGACTAAATGGAATATTTTTTATTTTTTTTTATTTCTAGCAATTACTTTAAATTAATTTGAAATTCGCTATTATTATTTATTTATACTGAATTCTTGGGAATTCTCTGGATTTTTTTATTCGCCCTGTATTCTTTCGAATTTTCCTGTATTCTTTTGAATTCTTTCAAATTCTCCTGTAGTCTTTTGAATTCTCCTGAATTCTTCTGAATTCTTTTGAATTCTCCTGTATTCTTTCGAATTCTTCTGAATTCTTTTGAATTCTCCTGTATTCTTTCGAATTCTCATGTATTCTTTTGAATTCTCCGGAATTCTGTTGAATTCTCCGGAATTCTTTCGAATTCTTCTGTATTCTTTCGAATTCTTCTGTATTCTTTCGAATTCTTCTGTATTCTTTCGAATTCTTCTGAATTCTTTCGAATTCTTCTGTATTCTTTCGAATTCTTCTGAATTCTTTCGAATTCTTCTGAATTCTTTCGAATTCTTCTGAATTCTTTCGAATTCTCCTGTATTCTTTCGAATTCTCCTGAATTCTTTCGATTTCTCCTGTATTCTTTCAAATTCTTCTGTATTCTTTCGAATCCTCCTGAATTCTTCTAAGTCTACTCAATTCAATGGAGTTTTCTTTATTTTTTTAAAATTCAACTTGAATTCTTTTCTTAAGCATTTCATGAAAATCTTTTGAATTCCCTTGAATTTTTATAAATTCACTCCAAACTTAATGAATTTAAAAAATATTTGTGAATTATTATCGATTCATTTGATTTTTTTTGTTTCAATCGCCTTGAATTTTTTATGAATTTCATTATGAATTTCATTATTAATTATTTTGAAATTCTCCCTTATTATTTATTTAGCTTGAATTCTTGTGAATTCTTTGGAATTCTCTGGATTTTTTTATTCGCCGTGAATTCTTCTGAATTTACTCAATTAAATGAAATTTTTTGAAGTTTTTTCGTAATTCATCCTGAATTCTTTTAAAATCATCTTAATTTCTTAAACATTTTATCAAATTCTTTTGAATTCCGTAGAATTTTTCTAAATTCACTCCAAACTTGATGAATTTGATAAATATGAATAATAAATACAATAAAAAAAATAAAAATATAAATAAAATTTTTTTTATGAATTGCATCTAATTCTTCTTCTTCTCCCATTTTACTCAATTCAATAGCAAGAATTTTTCGTGTAAAATTTGATAGATTTGAATTTACCTTGAATTATTTTGAATTTTTTAAAATTCACCTGGCCTTCTTATTAATTTTATCGAACTGTTTTGAGTTATTGAGAAAATTGGTCACTTTTAATGGCTCAATTACAAAAGTTTTAGAATAATTTTTTCCCTGTGTCTGATTTGGTTTTGTGGTGGAAAAGTTTTTTTTTTTTTTTTTAATCGACCTCTGAGAGTCGATTGAGATTCACGTCCGGTTTTTTTTGCATACAACGAAACTCGATATTTGGTTCTGCCAGCTTTGAGCGACCCTTCTCAGTTGAAGTGTCCGAGGATCATCGGTTAATGACGTCACGTCCGGTCTAAAGATCCGAGACAACATGAAGTCGAAAAATTTTCCTTGAAGAGAAGGTTTATTGATTCGCTGTCGACACTGGGGGTTCACTTCCTGTGATACCTTCTGGACTGGAGGGTCTAGGTCTAGATGGGGTTTCAAATTACTTTCCTCCGAATACCTTTTCTTTTCCTTTATTTTCTTGTTCTCCCTCTCCTCTTTTTTTTTACTTTTCTTTTTCTCTTCTAAATCTCCTCTTTACCACTTCTTACTTTTAACGATCGTGACGTAACTCTGGATTAAGTACTTGGCACTTAACTCGATTGTAAATAACGAATTCGCACTTTCATTCGTTTCACCCTTGTGTTTTTCAGATTTCATATCTTGAGTTTTAGAAATAAATTGTCAGAGGGGAAAACTTTATTCGATTAGGTTGCAATTTTCTTGCGGTGATTTTATTTTGTCGGGTCCCCTGATTTCAGTCTTGGAATTGGAAGCAGGAAACAATATAAGTTTGTTGGAAACCGATGGGAAAAAATTGATTTATTTATTTCATTGTTTTATTTTATTTATTGAAGTTAATGAAAGTGTCTTTCTTTGTTACAGGTGAGTTGTCATATCCAGACTTTATGAGCTGTGGTCGTAAGTAGATGAAAACTTTTGATGGTTTATTATTTCTTTTTAAGATTATTGATTAAAAAATTATTATTAAAATTTATTTTTATTACGCAGTCAGAAGAATTGGAATTTAAAAACGTTTCTAGGGATTTCTAAAAATTTGACAAGGTTTCGATAGATTTGAAAGGATATTATTGTGGCTTTAAAGCTTTCAGAATATTTTAAAAGATTCCAAGGGATTTCAGGGAATGTTTAAGATACAAAGGATTTTAAAGAATATTTTGTATTTTAAAATATTTCGAAGAATTTCATGAGATATCAAAAAAAAATTTCAGAATTATAGAAAATTTCAAGAGATTTAAAAACGTCTTAACAAATTTCAAAATTTGTAGGGATTTTAAAAAAGTTTCAAGGAATTGAAAAAGGGCGTTATCCGCTTTTATGTGATTTTACAGGATTGGAAATATTTTAGGCTTTATGAAAAGATTTCAAGGAATTTTTCATAGGTTTCATTCATTTGAAGGGTTTTGAAATCATATTCAAGATTTTAAATTATTTCAAAAAATTCCAAGGAATTTTCAAGAGATTTAAAAAGTTTCAAAGGACTTCGAGAGATTGCAATGAATTAAAAATATTTTATGGTATTTTAAAATATTTGAAAGCATATTTAATACATTTTAATAAGTTAAATTTATTCCAAAGTATTTTTAAATATTTTGACAGGACCTAGCGTTTAATATTTTAAGTGATTTTACAAGTTCTCAATGTATTTTAACACATTTTCAAAAATTTAAGGAAATATTAAATTTCATAGAATTTTACAGGATTTTGCAATTTTTCAGGGTACTTGCGGTTAAAAGTTGAATTCTCTTGTTAAAAATGAATTTTTTGGTTTGATGATTTTTTTTTTGTTTGAAAATTTGACTATTTTGATGAAAATCCGTTTTTTTGTAATTATGAATTAGATTTTTGATGGAAAATTAAAATTTTCTATTTTTGGTTGAAATTTTATATTTAAATATTATTTTATTTGTTTCAAAATTAATGTATTTGGTGGAAAATTATCATTTTGATTTAAACTTAATATCTCCAATGGAAAATTAAACTGTTAAATTGTTGGTTAAAAATTGGTGTTTTCTAGTTAAAAATTCAACAATTTAACTGAAAATTTGTCTCTTAATTAAAAATTGTTTAAAAATTCTTCTTTACGGTTAAAAATTCAAGTATTCCAGTTAAATAATTATCATTTTAATTGAGAATTAATCTTTTACGTGGGAAATTAAATCACTTAATTGAAAGTTAAACTACTTTGTTAAAAATTTATTTTTTCTGTTGAAGATTTATTTATTTAATTGAAAATTAATTTCTTTGATTTGAAAATGAGGTCTTTGATTGAAAAATCATTTTTCTTGCGAAAATTGAACTATTTTTGTTAGAACTTTGTTTCTTTTTTGGTTGATTTTTTTCTAACTAAAAGTTTAACTATTGTTCCAGTTGAATATTTCATAATTTTAGTATAAACTTTTTTCTCTTTGTTTGAAATTTAAACTCATTTTTTTAAATTAATTTTTTTTTGTTGAAAATTCATTATTTGGATTAAAGAATTCTGTTTTTTTGGTTAAATAATGAGCTATTTGATTGAAAAATTGTTTTTTCTTTGAATGAAAAGGAAATTTGGCTAAAAATTTAACTATTCTGTTAAAAATTTGTTTCTTTTTTGGTTGAATTTTTTTTCAAGTGAAAAGTAACTATATTCCGCTTGAATATTTCATAATTTTAGTTTAAACTTCTAATTTTTTGTTTGAAAGTTACTTTTTTGTTAAAAGTTCATTATTTTAATTAAAAATTCATGTATTTGGTTGAATAGTGAGCTATTTGATTAAAAAATTGTTTTTTCTTTGAATGAAACGGGAATTTAGCTGAAAATTTAACTATTCTGTTAAAAGTTTGTTTCTTTTTTGGTTGAATTTTTTTTTTAAATGAAAATGTAACTATTATTCTACTTGAATATTTCATAATTTTAATTTTAATTAGTTGATTTTTTAAAAATCTGAAAATTTAACTAGTATTACAGTTAAATCTTTCATAATTTTAGTTAAAAATTTATCTCTTTAGTTGACTATTCATTTTTTGATTAAAAATTTAATTATTTAATTTTTGGTCGAAAAATGATCACTTTAGTTGAAAATTCGTCTTTTTATGAAAAAAATACTTTTTTAACTTAAAACTTTTAAGTTTTGGTTGACGAATAATCTTTTTTTTTTAAATAAATAATTTTGTTCGGTTAAAAATTCAACTGTTTCAGTTAAAGATTCATCATTTTATTTGAAATTGCATCAGTTAGGTTGATTATTAATTTTTGTTACTAATAATCTGAACATTTAATTTTTGCAACTACGTGGTTAAATATTTGCCTTCCTTTGATGGCAATTAAACTATTTCTTTAAAAATACATCTATTTTGTTGAAAATTTATATTTTTTTGGTAGAAAATTAATTTTAATATTTAAAAATTAATCTCTTTGGTGAAAAATTCAACTGTTCCAGTTAAAGATTCATAGTTTTTTTTTAAATTCATTAATTTTTTTCAATTTTTAGCTCAATTGAGTTGAACGATCTTTAGAAAGAAAGCTTTTTGTCGGCAAATATTAATGTCACTTTTTTTTACCGGAAAAATTGAAAAACTTGACCGGGAAAAACGAGGAAATGACCCTGGTTACATTTTGATATTATCACATATAAATCTGCATTCCTGAGAAAAATATTATGAGAAGGAGTTGAAATATATTAAATCCTTATGTCCAAGATTGAGAATCCTATAAACCTGGCAGTAAATCCGGTAATCCGACGATATTGAATTGAAGACCAAGACCAGCAGATCGGGTTATTATAGGGGCCGATCGAGAACTGGTACCTCGAAGTAAATCGGCGTAACGTATACCCTGTCAATCGCGGGTACATGTAGACATCAGACGGATATGAGGGCTCTACAATGTTCCCTCATTTTTTTCGTATTACATTTCTCTCGTGTCTCTCGCCCTGAAGGGCCATCGTCTCCCATACCCATATCCCTGTGTCTCCCTCTTCATAAACACTTGAGTAGGCACGCATTTTCAAGGAGTCGAATCGCGATGCCGGATATTCATTTAAAAAAAACAACGGACCATTCCTCAACGTTTCTTTCCACACTTTTTTGTTTTTGTTGTTTTTTTGTTTTGAGACACCAAGCACTAAGATCTTCAGATTACAAAAAAAAAATGTATTTTCGTGTGGGCTCACCTGAATTAAATGTTCGATCTGCACAGGTCAGTAAATATTTGAACTCGAATTGGTCGCGATCGTTCCCAATCGATTTGCCTGATTTCGAACGCGAAGAGGGAAAAGCCCGAATAATGTAGCTCCGTTCAGCTGGCACCTCCACAGCGAAAAATCAATATTTTTTATA